>PVJD01006579.1:0-96274 GCA_004026545.1 Mormoops blainvillei
CCCAAAAAGAAATTTTTTCTAACCCCTAGTAATCATTTTAGGGCAAGGTGAGTAGCAACAATAGAGGTACTAATTTGCTCTGTTTCTGATTTTCCTTTAGAGGGGCTGAGCTTTTCCGGGCCACAATTGTAAAGGCTGTAAAAGCAAGAATTGAGGAAGAGAAAAAGTCAATGGATCAGCTGAAGAGGCAGTAAGGATGCTTTATTTTACTTTCCTCCATTCCTTTCATTTTTAGTTTGTATGATCCCATTTAGACACTCTCAGCTCTCAAGAAGCCTCAAACCCCTGAAAAACCTGTTCATGTTAACATTCCCAACTTCCCAGGTATTTACTCTTGCATCAGGTATTAACTCTTATGCCTGATAGACTGAAAATGGAAGTCATTAAAAAGAAAGATGGCTGCACTAGAGTAGGAAGGGAGCCAGCTTAGGTAAGGCCAATGTCAAGTCTTAGTTTGGCTGCTTACTCTGGAAACTTGAGCAAGTCATTCACTTTTTCTGAATTTAAATTTTTGTTTTAAATTAGGGCTCACAGTTCCACCTGAGTTTTTACGAAGATTAAGACAGCATCTTGCCTAGTGCCAGGCACTTGGAGAAAATGATCCCTACATCTGTGGGTTAAGAAAATAAATGCAGAGTCCTGGCTCTGGAAAGACCTCTAGAGATAACATAATCCAGTTGCTTTGAGGTGATGCTGATGACCCACCATGTTAGATAACTTAAAATTTATAACTAACTAGAGGCAACAGTAGGAATATTACAATCCATATTTTCTTATATTCTGTTCAAGACCTTTCCCACTACATTCTGGAGAAGTCAAGGCTAACTTCACCCAAGGGATTTGAGAATTTTAATTTTTTTAAGCACATTATAAAGAATTTTCTTAGAGTGAAGTTTCCAGCAATGCGTGCAACTTCTGAGAGGAGTGGTTTCCCTTAATGTTTAAGAGCTGATGACCTAGATTTCAAAATCTAGCCACTTTCCTGAAGAAAAATTCCCTGAGTTTGCTAAAACTGCTTCATTCCATTCTGGCCTCATTTTTACCCATGCAAAAAATATTTGCTAGTACAAATTACACTATCCCATGGTGTGATTATTTTCACAATCAAAGATATGAGTTATATAGTGTAATAGAGTGTAACTATTGTTTTTGTTGTTTCTAGCTACCTAAATCAAGTCTAGAGTAGTAACAAATTTGGACCCACATTTAGAATGTGTTCCCATAAGTGAAGCCTGTTACTATATTTCACTTCACTGAATTTTTTCATATGCTTACGTGATATAGGTTCAGAATAAAAAAGAACAAAGACGATGATCATTGCAAAAGACAAATTAAAAATGTTGTTTTAGCTGCACAGAGTAGAAATTGTGCTTAAATCTGTTTAAAAACTTGTGCAAATATCCAGAATTTTAGGTAACTAAGTTAAGGAATGAAACATTTCAGGATGGCAGATCTGGGAAATAGAGTTCAGCATTGCAGGAATAGATTTCCTGAAAAAGCAGACAAAATAGAGGTACTAAATCAATAATTAAAGATGCAATAATACATTTTTCCAGGACCCAAAGGAGATTAGATTTGTAATAGGGAAGAGGCATATGGTCTAACAAAAGACTTCTGAACATTTGAGGAATTATTTGCTTTTTACAAAGTATTCATATATTTCTTCATTTGATGTTCTCAATTATGTAAGGTAGACAGATACTGGAACAATGCAAACCCTGGAAGAACAAGGGCCTTGTGTTTCACATGCTGTGTTCAGAATGGCTATGGTACAAGATATAAGTAGTAATAAAATATTGCGTATCAAATTTTAGCATAATTACTATTGGTCATATTATTAAGAGTAATATCTGTGTAGTGGAAATTAACATGGATATATAAAAAAAACATGGAGGTACTTGTTCCTAATAAGCAGCCATTCACAGATCCAAAATACTACTTCATTCATGCTTTTAGCTGTATACAGAAAAGTGTAAACCCAAAGTATGACCACATGACAACTGCAGACGTGTTCTTGGCATTGCTGCTGTTCTTGCCTCTTACAGGATGGATCGCATCAAAGCTAGGCAACAGAAATACAAAAAGGGTAAGGAGAGGATGCTGAGCTTGACCCAGGAGTCAGGGGAAGGCCAAGACATCCAAAAACTCTCTGAAGAGGATGATGAAAGTATGTCGAGACATTTCCCTCTTATGCGAGTACCTTGACATTGAATAGTAGCATGATATCTGGTAGGGCTGTAAAATAACATTACTTTTCATTCTGCCAATATTATCAATGCATTTGTCAAGTTTTATCTTCCCACTGGGAGTGGAATACCTTTATTTTTTTCATAATGTGCATATTTAATGAGTCCACGATTTTACAAATATCTTCTCTTCAACAACACTGCTTTAATCAACACATAACCTGGTATCTGTTTCACAGACATGTTTCTGAAGAAAATAGCATATATTTGCTTAATTTGTTACTTTAGGGAAGATTTTTCAGATAAACAATCCACTATAACCTTTGATTTCTATAAATTTTATGTGAAAAATAAGTATATGCTAATTTTATATGGTATCTAAGAATGATAGTTAAAATATTATATAATTATTGCCTTTCCAATGAAATCTACTGTGAACTATGTATTTACTATATCTAATTATAGATATTATATCCAATTAAGTTTAAAAGGTCTTCTTATAGGTGTTTGCATGCTTTTCTATTTAAAGGGAATAGAGAGGAAATAATGTATGATAGTATCTACCAGTAAATTTATATTTTTTTCAACTATGCATTAAAATAATTATAAGAAAAATGTCTGGTTATGTGAATATATGCATTTTAAGAAACTATTTGCCACTAAATTATTCTATAAATTTTGGGTGATGCTTCTTTTCTGTTAATTGAATAGAAAATTCAGGGTGAAATGCATTTTGAAAGATAATCCCTTCATTTTATATTTCTTTCTATGCCATCAGTTACTAAAAAGAAAATGAAAATGTGGTATAATGTTAATAGAACACAGTATTTGCCTTGTGAAATCAACTACTAGTACATGTAAACTTTTCAGGTTTGGTATAGTTCATTTTCCTGGACTCTGATGTATTTTTGCAACTTATCTAGATTTTGACAATTGAGTTGTTAAAACGTGGTTTTCAGAATTTGTTTTCTCACTTTATAAGAATTAATATTTGGACATATTTTATTTTAGGAGAAGCAGACAAACAGAAAGCCAAGGGCAAAAAAAAGCAGTGGTGGCGGCCTTGGGTTGATCATGCTTCCAGTAGGTTTTCACGATCCTCTTACAATTTCATCAATTCTAACCCTTATATCCTTGACCAGAATTCAGGCATCCCCAAGACCTATGTACTCCATGCATGGTTTGATCCTTGTGACTTGATAGGGGTCAGAGTATAGGAAAATTGTGATATAAATGGGTCTGTGAGCCTGTATACAGAATCTTCCAGAGAAATCAGCTGGTTACCATGCGAGCTGAAGAAAGCCAGATGTGTAGCTTACATATTTTTTAGCACCATTTCTGGGCTCAGAAAGGGAAGAATCATTGACTAGTATGTTATCCTCTTCTGAGGCCTAGAACTCTGTTGATGTGTATTTGTTTTATGACTTAAAACAAAACCCTTAAAAATAAGTTTTTGCTCCTCTTGGGACTCTGATTTAAGGATAACCTTTAAGCTCAAAGTGTTTGTGAGCCTCTTCATAAAGTACTAGGCATGAATGCCAATGATCTTCCCCTGCCCTTATTTCTAGAGCTTCCATTTTATTTGCATGTAAGGATTTTTCCAATTTATTAAACATAAAAATGGGGACAACTTAATATGCACTGAACTTTCTCACTGTGCCCCCTCCCTAGTTTCAAAAAGGCTCTGAAACTGCACTTCAGATTCAGTTCCCAGAGTGTGGCCTCAGAGACACCTGCAGCTCAGCCACGACTGACTGAGAACAAAGTCAGAAAACAGATTTTGAAATGCAGAACTTGAGAGCCACATAGAATGAGTGCTTGATCATAAAAAAATAATAAGGAATTATGGAACTCTGTGGCAATATTTGTTCTGCCTAGCAGAGGAAACTTCACCCACTATTGGCCAATGGTATTTTAATGGAACGATCCATTCGAATCTAGCCTTCCTTTAATATATCAGAATATTGAATAATTATTCATTATTTTGAAAACTACTTGTAATATCTTTAGCCTTTTATGTCTTGTTATGTGTTTCAATAACTGTAGCTAATATAATCAGACAAGGAGTATCACCAAGGCCCATAACATCACATGATGATGGGAAGGGGTCTACTAATGAGGTATTTAGAATCACTAGAAAATCAAGTTGATCAGGATCTTTCCCCATAACTAATTCTTAGTGTCACCTACATCTGGCATTGGCTTCTCTAACTTGAGAAATAATTTTTTGAAATCAGTAAGACAATTTAATGAAGTGATTCAAAATTTTTTCAGTATACATGAGTATAATTAAATTTATTCCAAATATTGAATTTTAGCATTGGCAGAAAAAATCTATGAGTTACAAAGAGTTTTATTTTCTTTTCTGCCTAAGTCAAAAGACAAAGATTCCAGTTGAAGTTCTGTGTGACTCTTTATTGTCCATTGGCATGTTAGTCATGCTAACAATCAAACAATGCATTGCACTATGTCTATTTCTATCAAGTCACAAGCAAACTATGCCTATCTTTCTGTTTTTAAAGGGTCCTTTGCTAGTTTAGAGAGACCTATCCATTTCAAAATTGTGTCATACTAAACGTTTTGTTCTTTTAGCTGGGGTAAATTCCCATTGCAATCACTGTGGTTGTATTTCCTTTCTCATCTAAACATTGCATTTTGGAAGGATTTGGATATGGTCTTTGATAATCATCTTAAAAGTTGGGAATAATTTAAAGAGCTTCCTATGAAGGTTATTGTCTCTGGATTTTCTGATTCATTTCACCCTCATTATATCAAGTTTTTGAAGACTAGTATTAAACTAAATGTGCCTTGTTACAATACCTTATGTTGCAATAATGCATGAATGTGTGTAAGTCATAGATTGGAATCGGATTCTGAGCATAGTGTTAAATTTTTTCTGCAAAACGTATTTCCTTTACAAGATTTCAAAGAAAGGAAAAGAATGAATATGTGGTTTATTTTTTGATTATGACAAGTCCCAAAAGTTATCTTCAGATCTGAGAGCACTTTATTAAAGTTCTTATTTCTTTAAAAGTCATTGGACTTTTAAATAGGTATTTCCTAAAGGTGTCAAGTATAAGCTAGACTGTAGCTGGAATACCAAGCTATAAATCCATTGACAATATAATAATGTTTCTACATTGTTCATATTATTGGTAAGCATTCAAGATCTTAACGTAGGCTACAGGTGACAAATCTCCCACTTCCATAACTATGTGCACACACATGATTGCATTATTGCTGTTCAATGATACCTTCCTTTTCAGTGTAGTATGTCTTTGTGTCAGTTCTGTACTACGTCAATGCCAAGCCTCACTTTATGGTTAAATATCTGAAATAAAAAGCCCAGTTTTGGAGGAAGGGTTTTAAAAGTCATTTTTCATGCCCAGTTGTTCAGCAATGGCATCTACATCCATCATACATATACAGATGCAGGCTGGAGGCAGGATCTCTGTCTGAGCTAACAAACATATATGGAAAAGATGTCCTACTCATTATTACCAGATAGCACTAAAGATAATATTCTCTGTTATTTCCCTAGTTGTATTTCATAACATTTTATAAAAGAAGAAAACATTTAACATTTTTATTTTTTTAATGTGGTAATTCTACTTTTTACATACAAATTGGTAGCTTCTTAAATGATAAAGTCAGTGTTACAACTACTTGAGATGAAAACTGCTTGGGCTCACAGCGTCCACATGGATTAAAGTTATAAAAGGTATGATTGAATACAATTTAAGCTACTGTTGATTTTAAAGACTATAATGAGGGTAAAATGCTCAATCTTATAATACCAAATGACCATGTGACATACAGTCCATGTAACTTTCCTGCAAATCTGAGCTTACATGAAGGCATTACTTTAATGGTCTTCTTACTGTCAAACGTAATGCTGTGACTTTGGTTTGTTCTTGCTTACTCTCACCTTATGTTATATTGCATTTATTTCCTCAGGCCTGGACCCGGTACTCTGGGCCTGGTTCTTTCTTCAAAATAAAAATAACAAATCACAGTGCTTCTGTTCAAGGATATAAGGCCCAATTCATTCACTCTGCATCTTCATGGATGGAGGCCTCAGATACATCTAAAATCACGGACAAAATTATTTACTTTTTGACCATGTTTAGTGATATTCCAGCAACTAATTTTAAACAAGCCAAGGTTTTCCATTACCTTATAATGTTTAAGTCCAAAAGATAACTGAACAAATCATGTTATGTCATTCAAAAGACAATTCAGCATTTGAAGACTTGAACATAACTTGAAAGTATTATGTTTTCCTGCAATGATGGTACAGTACTTATAGCATGAGGAATATATATGTTGGGTCTCTTTTCTCTGATAAACTTAAAATAATGATCACACTGATAAAATTTTGATCCTCAGATTTTTTTAAATCTCTGGACAATTCAGCTTTCTCTGCTCCCAACTCTTAGCACAGCAATGTGCTCTTGCAGGGAAAGTATTAAGCAAGGCAGGGATGATCTATACTGCTTGTGCTTTGCGTCTTATGCTCAATACAGATCTCCTCAGTGCATGGCTGGGGAGCTCCTGGTTGACCAGAAGCCTAACGGCACCAAACTGTATGGACCATGTCTGCCAAGCTTCAGCCTGTCCCACGCTATGTGTAGAAATAACCAGAAGGTGGTGGTGGTGTTATCGTGGTTGTGTTCCTTTTTTGCTGTTACCCACCTATTTCCTCCTCATGGCAATGTGTTATTTTAAAAAATAATAATAATAATAAAAACCTCTTTCAAACATCTTGCCATATTTGTTATGTCCCTTGTGTTGTGTGTGGAGAAGCCAGGTCCGTACAGTATAAAGTGAAGTAGAAGGTTGGTGACACTGATTCTCACCCTGAGTCTTCTTGATTGGCTTTTCTACAATAGCTTGGACCCATTTGGACAACACCAAGCCCTCTACTTTACTTTGGCTTTGTCTAAAAGACCAAAATTGCTGAACTGTAAAATAGTTTTCAGTTATTTTTGGTCATCTTGGTAACAAAACTGGTTGCTGCAGAGTTGATCTGATGCATCTGTATGAAATTTACAATGAAGAAGGAACAAAATACTAGATGAACCCAGTGGTGGCCAATTCTCTTACACAGCATAGACAAGGCCTCAGGAGCCATAGACCCAGTCATGCCAATAACACACAGCATAGCCCGAGTGAATACTCCTCATCTCTTATTTTTTTCTCCCTACCAATGTCTCTTGCTGTGGTTCCTTTATGGATGACTTATGTGTATCTTTGGGGGGCATTTCATTATTAATAAGTCCCTGATTATCTCATATCTCTTTCAAGAAATAAGTAAATATTTTGTTTTGCTCAGTGGTCAGGAGTGGAGACTATTATTTGTTTGAAACGGATAGTGAAGAGGAGGAAGAAGATGAATTAAAAAAGGAAGATGAAGAACCTCCAAGAAAGTCAGCTTTCCAGGTAATTATGGGATTTGGGAAATCATGTCTTTTGCTAGTTGAATTTTCTTTTTGACAGACTGTGATTGCAAGCCTAGACTTCTTTTGTCATGTTCATATGTGATGGCCCACAGAAGCTTCTGATATTCATCTGAAACTTTTTATTCCTCATTAAACTAATGATGCTTACTCCTCCCATGCAAGAACACTGTTTGGATCAGGTCTTCGCTCATTTGCATCAAAAATTATTCTGATGCTATAAACAAAAAATTAAACTTCCTTTCTGTTGCAAGTTGGAGATGAAGAAGGCTTCTCTGGCATTGCTTCGAATTGCTTGAGTGGATTGATATTTTGATACATAGAATAGTTGATCATGAAAATACAATACTTGCTTTGTTTTAAAACAAATGGTCATTTAAATGTTACTTTATTTTGAAAATCAGTTTTATTTATATTGCCAAAAATTTGAGAATTTATTGAAATAATGAAAATATTTAGCACAGCTCTGATTTTTTTTTTCAGTTTATCTGCCTTTTCTTTTTCAGAACCTGCTGTACCATTCTGTTTTATAGCTCATTAGCCTAAGTATAGTGTAACCAGTGATGTATAATCAGTGCTACCTAAACATGAAAATTTGTCAGAATACATGCATATGGAATGAAAGCTTGATATATATTTATATGTGTGTGTATATATATTTCATGAAAGAGCCACATATTAGGAGTTATTTTCCATTTGTTATACCTAGAATTACATATGTCCATGATGAGGCCATTGTCGGTTTGCTGGCTAGGTCTTCTCAAGCTGGCAGGTTATATCCACCCCATTTTCCCAATGACACTGAAGAACTAAACTATTCACAGAGACACCCTGCTCTGATGCTTTCTCACTGGCCCCATTACTAACTCTGTTTCTAGATGACTGTGTGCATGTATGCAGCTGGCTTGTCAAATACTAATGACTTGTTTATTTTTCTAACCATCATTCATCATGCAGCAAAGGAGAGACCACAATCATCTTCACTATTTTTATGGATTACTTACAAAGACTGACAATTTTCCTTATTCCTAACTTATAAGCAGAGCATATTTTATTCCAGCTTCGATGATTGGCACATTCAAACCTAGTTGATGTAATTGTAGAGACAAACTCATACTGACATCATATATTATATTACCAGTGTTTGGGTTTTTTTTTCCTACTAATTACTCTTGCTTTGTCCTTCTTTGTAGAGAGCTATTGGGAAGTTTGCATCAGCCATTTTAGCCTTGCCAAAGTCTGTCATTAAACTTCCCAAAACTATTCTTCAGTATTTAATCAGAGCTGCAAAGGTATTTGATGTTTTACTGATGTGTGATGTGTGACCCTCTGCTCCATAGATTTTTAGGCAAGCAGACCCCTGTTGCTACATCTGCCTTTTCCCTGTTCTATAGATTGTGTAGTGAAGAAATTATAAGAATTTAAAATATTTGCCCAACTTTTCCACAAAGAGTTCTGGTAAGCCAAATTTCATATTAGTTGATTCTTGTTTTTTCAGCTTTCACCAGAGCCTACTGAAAAATAGAACGAGAAAATGCAGATACACATCTACTTTCTGTCTTTTTTGTAGTTTTGTCTAAGTCACATCTCACTTTAAAAGGGTCACATCTGATTGCATGCATCAGTTATGATGTGTGAAAAGTATGATAATTTTTCTCAGAAAGCTGGTTAAATTACAGATAAGCTAATAAAAGACTCAGTTTGCTCCATGTCCTTTTCTGGCTTCCTGTTAAGTCTCCATCTTCCTAAACTGGACATCATTTTCCATTTCTCATTCGGAAATCAGCTCATCTTCTCACTAGACCGCACTGCCATTTGCAGTGCATGCTGTTGCTCCTTCCCAGGTCACCAGTGACTGCTGAATAAACAATTTAAAAATTACTTGTTAATTAATCTAATATGCAACAGAAGTTATCCAGCTACCTATGCTGTCATCACTTCAGTAATGAAAATCATAGGTAATGAATTATTCTTCTCGTACTTTAAAGAAAGCTGTTTCTCCTGACTTAATCTGAGGCAAGCACTGAAACTCCCAGTGTTCAGCAAATGGTTTGGATAGTGACCAAGACCAGCTTTTCCCTCATTTTTCCTGGAATCTTATTTAAATGCAGGTTATTTAAGTTCAGCAGGTCCTCGGTGGGACCTGGAGCTCTGTATTTCTCTCCAGCTGCCCCTGGAGGAGCAGGATCTAGTACTCAAGGTTCCTGCCATTTTCCAAATGCCAGGATTCTGGCGTTTAGATTAATATTCACTGTTGTCACTTCCCTAGGAGCCTTTTTCCTTTCCTTTTTATGGCTGCCATGTGAGTGTCTCCATCCATAAAATAATTTATATGAAAGATTACAATGTAATTATCTTCCATCTTACTTTAAAAAAAAAATCTTTTTACAGACCACATAGAAAGTCCTGGACCACACCTGAATTAAAGGACAGTTTATGAAACTTAACTAATATCAGTTAAGGATCTCCATGTCGATGAAGTTCTCTCCTGTTTTAAAGATTAAATTCTTTTTTGTATAATAAGTTTTCAGTAAAGCAAATTCCATCTTCTTTAATATATATGATAAAATTTAAGATAAAGTCGGGAATACAGTGGCAGTGCAGTTTGGAGAAGCTAAGGATTATTTAAATACATTTCCATGTATTTTCTACTTACGGCCAGCACTACTCGTGTCTGAGTCCCTAGAGAGACCCATCAAATGGATGTTAGCTACAGCTTACATCCAAGTAAGAAGTTTTGGTAAGAAACTTCTATTTCTTGACTAAATAAGAAATGAGATGTTTCTTGCTTCACCTTCATTATCGACTCTTTCCTGAAACAATTGGACTTAGGCCAAACTGACCCTCTATCAAATGTTTCTGGAACTGTAAAACATTTGTATTTCCAAACACCAACATTAAGATAATTTACTTACAAACTAAGATGTGTCGTATGATTCTTTCCCCCTCCCTCCTTCCCTCTTATTTGCATTATCTAAATTCTCATCTCAGTGTGAAAGAACTGATAGGCCTAATCATTTAGCTATCATATGTGGAACCAGGAGCTCCCTTACAGTACGGTCAAATTTCCGGGGTTCTCACCCTTTCCACAAGGCCTCTTCAATTCTGTTCTGAGCACCTCCTTCTCTCTACTCGCCCTCCTGCTCAATGGTTTCATTTTCTTCAGAGAAGAAAAAATTCTTCAGCTGTGCCCTTATATTACATTCACAAATCCTGATTTTTTTTCTATTTGGGGATTCCTGCATTCTCTAAAAGCAATATTCTAATAACTTTTTAAAATAAAATGTCACCATATTTTGCCCTTAAACCTGAAAATTTATTTACATTTAGCAGAATGGATTTTTTTTAAAGAATCAATATTTTGCAGAAACAAGTTTGCTTATTAATATGCTAAACCTCAGAGATATTCCTGATAGAATTCCTAATTAACATGCTCAATTAACATCTACCATAAATTCCTTTATTTGGTCCTTCTTCAAATTCCAGTTTATCCAATTTTTCAAAATGTTTTTGGGCATAAAATAAGATTTTTTTGTCTCCTGGGTTTATTATACAAAAATAAAATAGTTGTTATATTTACATTAATTGCTCTTAAGATTCAGATTTCTTCCAGTGAGAAGAAATGTTCTTTCTTAATAACCTATGACCTTTATTTCCATACATGGAAGAATTGAATTCCTCTTTATTTTTACGACATCGCAGTGCCCATCGTTTTTATAAACTGTGCTTTTCAAAGACTCCAGAAATCTGGACATTATATAAAATAACATGAAAGTGTCTGGGTCTACAAGCCCCCTGCAAAACTTTCCTTTAACTTTATGATGATAATAGAAAACCCAGCTTCCCTGAGACCCAGGGGTGTCTGTGGGTGCATGTGGAGCATGCCTGCTTGGCTTCGTGGTTCTAGGTGGCTGACTTTGTAGATGGAGATTTCCTGTTTGTTCCTTCTGCATGACTTGGGAAACTATTGGTGGGTGGGCTGTTCAAAATGAGTCTATCATGGTTACTGGTTATAACATATTAATGCAACTATTTTCAGCTCTTGAATAAAAACGACAAAAGGCAACTTTTCAAAAGCACAAGTTTTCCTTCATACCATCTTAAATAACTTCTTAATCTTAATATCACCTTATTTTTCATCTCCAACTACTAATCGATCTGCAAGGCTTTTCTCAAGTTGCTGGTAATAGCTGTTACTCAAAAGGGAAAGTATCAAATGTACAAAACTATTTCCCAAAGTAAATGAGGAAAAGATATTATTTTGGTTTTGACTCACAGTTTGTTTTTGATGGGAGAGTACTACTCTAATGACACTTTAGTGAGGCTTCCGGTTCGCTCCTATTATGTGCAATGGGAAAGATTAGTCATTAAGTATCACAAACAGTGGTGATGTATGGGGAGTTCGGAGAAATATTGGCTGGTATTTACCCAAAGTTTCTCATAGTTGTCTGTGGTACCAAATGAAATATATTCCTACATATCTGTTTTCATCTGTTATTTCATAATGAAAATAGCACAGTTCAGCTAAGCATATGGAAGGATATGGCAGAGTGATATTTAGTTTTTGCTGGGAAAAAAATGTTTACAAAAGTCAGGAAGCTTGGTGTTGGTCCCTTTTCTTTGAAGTCAAATTATTAAAAAGTCAGAAAATAATTGAACTTTCTCCCTTCAGTTTGTTTATCAAGCCTGGATTACTGACCCTAAAACAGCACTCCGACAGAGGCGCAAAGAGAAAAAAAGGTCTGCAAGAGAAGAACAGAAAAGAAGAAGAAAAGGATCTGGGGAAGGTGAGTGTCCCAGGGGTGCAGCAGGTTCTAGCCAGCACCCTCTCCTCCTGTGGCCGTGAATACAGCAGAGGAATGCAAAGACAGAATCTTTGGAGAAATCAAATTCTTAAACTCTAAAGAGTGCAAAGATTTTTACTTGTCCTTAATTGCTTGTGAGAGATTAAAACATGAACTTAAGTTAAGATGCATTTTATAAAATGGAAAGAGAGGCACAATAAACCCAAAGAAAGTGGAAAGAAAAATTATGTTATAGAAAATAAATGTAAGACAAATCTTTATCATTAAGTGAAAAGCTATTCTTGGAAAAACTGTTTAGACAGATGAACCTCTGACATTTATTTGATCAAAGAAAAGGGGAAAGCATGCTTAAACAAGCTCATGAACCAGAAATAGAACATAACTACCAATGCCATGTTTAATATGATGATGGTACATTGGAAGGCATTGATAGAAACACATTTCTAAGAGGGGAAATAGCAAAGTTAAAGTGCAGTGTGGACAATCAGAAAACACATTTTCATTATAGAAATCTGACTAAAGGTTAGTTATACTAAGAATTCCAAAAAAAAAATCAGTAAAATAAAAACTCAACCAAATGGGTGAACAAATATGAAAATAATTCACAAATCAGAAAATTAAAATTGCCTGTAAAAAGGAGCTGAGCTTCACTAGTAATATGAGAAACATAAACTAAGTATTTTGACATTTTGGCTTTTTACCTACGTGACTGACAAGAACCTAAACATGTGATAACATTATTGTTCAGAACTAGTGGGAAGGTAAGTGCTTGCACACACTATGAATGGTGTTATATAGTTGTACACCCACTTTGAAGAACAGCATGTCAATATCTGTGAAAATTTTAAATGTGCACATCCTACTGGAAATCAGCCTCACTTCCAGGTGTGTGCAAGGTTAACACAGGTTAAGCCAGGTGTGTGGCTTTAACCAGAAACAGGATTCGCACATGTGCATAAGGGCATAAGGACACATGTCTAAGAGTATATATGTAACATTTCTTATTAATAACAAAAATCTAGAAACATCTCAAATGCTCACATAAAAAAGAAGACTCAAGGAACTTATGTTACCAATATATAATGGAATACTCTTCAGTACTTTAAAAACTGAGATGGATTACTTTGAACTAACTTGGAGAACAATTCCTGACATATTGTTAAATGAAAAGCATTATGTAGCAAAATGGCATACACATTACCAAACCATTTATAAAACAAAGGAAACCTCAAGACAATATTTTGTATTTAAATGGGTGCATATAATAGTGTATAAATGTAAAGAAGGATACTTAGAAAATTAATAACAGTGGTTACTTCTGGGGGCAGTGGTAGAGAGACTAAGTGGTATGACTAAAGGGAACTTTCAGCTTATCTGCTACATTTTTGTGCTTTACAAAGAAAATGTACATATAAATTCCTTGTGGAATTAAAAATATATTTAAAATAAAGAAAAGGGAAATATAATTTCTAATGGAGTTCTAACTGTAAAACTTCTGTCTTTTTTGACCATTCTGCCTTCTGCTACCTACTGGTAACTTTAATTTTATTTTAATTTATTGGTTTAATAACACAAAATTAAGATAGATCTGATGTAACAAGTCATCAGTAAAGAGCCAAATGCACGATCTGCCCTGGAAACCTATCTACTAAGCTACCAAATCCTCTCAAAATGCTCTGTTCACTTCTACTCCTTTCTTATGGGCATATGTGCATGTGTGCAAGCACAGTTTCCTTTGTTTGTTTTTCAAAAACGCTTTCAGCCCAGGTTGGTGTAGCTCAGTGGATTGAGCTCCAGTCTGCAAACCAAAGGGTTGCAGGTTCAATTCCCCAGTCAGGGCACCTGCCTGGGTTGCGGGCCAGGTCCCCAGTGGGAAGCAGGCAAGAAGCAACCACACATTGATGTTTCTCTCCTTCTCTTTCACCATCCCTTCCCCTCTGTCTAAAAATAAAATAAATACAATTTTTTAAATTAGTTTATGCCATACAAACTGCTCTTATAAATTCATTAGCACTGTATCATGAACATTTCTCCAATTAAGTATTTATAAATCCATACCATCCTTTCTAATAGCTGCAAAATATTCTATAATATGGATATGCATAATTCATTCACCTATTCCATCACTAATAGACAAAAGTTTACTTCCAGATTTTTGCTACAATGAACAATGCTATCTTGGATATCCCCAAACAGAACTCCACATATAGTTACACATGTGTGTATTTAAATGCATAGCAAAAGGTCAGGAAGAACATGCGCTTTCAACAGAATACATTATCAAAAGTGAGATTGCTGGGTTAAATGGTGTGCCTTTTTTTACTTTAGTAAATATTTTCCCTGTTTTAGTAATTTACACTCCGATGTGTGGGGCTACATGAGCATCCATTTCCCTGTAGTGTTATCCTCCAGGATAGTATTATTCTTTTTATTGAGTGTCTTTCTCGTGGTTTTATTGTCATTTGAATTTTCCTAACTAATGAGATTGAATATTTTTTTAATTTTCTTGGTAATTTGTACTTCCAAATCTAAGATTTAACCATTTTTATCATTTTCCATAATATCTTTCTATTGGGTTGTTTGTCCTTTTTAACTTAGGGAATATTTATATGTTATGAATATTATTCCCTTTTATATGTTAAAACTTTTCTAATCCAATGTTTATCTTTTGATTTTGTTTATAATATATTATCTAAACAATTTTTAATTTTTTCTGATGTCACGTAGGACTACATTTCTTTTTGCAGTTTCTAGGTTTCCATTTTGCTTAAGAAGACCTGTCAAATATTATGCTAATGTTTTCCTACATTTCCTCCTGATCTTATTTACATTTTGAAGTTTTTATTTTCTACGAAGTAGAGATCTAATTTGTTTACTTTCAGGTTGATGGACAATTATGCTAACCCTATTTATTAAATGATTCTTCCTTTTTTTTCTATTAAATTTAAATGCTGCTTTTGTCAGTATCATGCTTTCATTTACTCTCAGGTCTGTCTCTGGACTCTACACTGAAACATCTAGATTCAGGCCAATGTCATGTATTTTTGTTTGTTTATTTGTTTGGTCATTTGGGATTTTTTTAGTTATTTTAATTTTTCAATTATAGCTTACATTTAATATTATTTTCAATTAGTTTCATGTGTACAGCATAGTGGTTTGACAACCAAATACTTGCAGGACGTAAGCCTCTGTTGTGCCTCAGGTCTGCCACTGTAGGGAGCAAGCAGCCACCAGTGATGCATAAACAAATGGGCCTGCTTGTGTTCCACTGAAATTTGAATTTTGCATAATTTTCATGAGCACAAAATATTCTTTTTTAGACTACTTTCAACTATTAAAAACATGAAAACCATCCTGAAATTGCAGGAAGCAGGAAAGATTTGGCCAGAGGATTATAGTTTATCACCCTGATACCCATGATTCTTGTTCTCCAGGGAAGAGAACCTGAATGCTATGAATTCTTACAACTTTTTGCCAGGAGCTCTTAAAAGAGGCAGAATATCCTAAATATAATTTAAGTGTCTTTTTTTAATGCAGAAGAGTAGTGTTGACATTTAATATACCCTAAATGAAGCTAACTCATGTTTATTCAATGCGCTTGGCAGGTCCTGTGTTGTGGGAGGACCAAGAGGATGAGCCAGTCAAAAAGAAATCAGATGGACCAGGTAATAAAATAAAGACAAATGTGAATTAGCTGGGAGAAATTTGAAAATGGTCCTTGACCAGATGTTTATGTAATGAAAGACCGCCGAAAACTAACTAATCAAATACTGTTTCTGGACTATGACTAAATAATCAGTATCCTTTGAAATCTCATCTCTAGTAAAATTGCAAATTGATCCCTAAAAGTAGATCTGCCCCTTGTACTGTTGGATTAAATGTTGGATTAGAATCAGTTTGTAAATTCTTTTATCCACGTTCCTATGTAAGGGGTTGAGGGGAGCACATTATAAATGTCCAAAAGAAGCCCTCAGAATGCAGGCATAAAAAATGTTCACAATTAATTTTAAAGGGCCCAGAAAGAAGGACTTAAGTGAAAGGTAAGTAGAATTGGGGGAATGAGAGGTACTCTGGAAGCTTGGGCCGACTTCCTCATTTTATGAGGCAAAGCAAAGTCCCAAAGAGTTTGCTCAGAATTCCACAGCTGCAGTCAGAACAGAACCCCTGTCTTCCAACTCTCAGCCCAGCCATGGTGCCATTTGGGCTTCGCATAGTATGTGATTGGGAAGATTTCTCCGTGCAGGGGGAAAAAAGGCAAAACAAAATTCTCCTAATGAAATGAACTTAGTTGCCTCACCAGTTCTATAAAAATGCTGTTTCCTCTACTGCACAGGGTTGGAACTCCTGTGTTCATCATTTATCATCAGGCAAGATTTTCAGGCTCTTTACTTTGAACACAAATACTTGCAAGGATGCCACCTGCTGGCTTAAAGTGAAACTTTAGCAGGCTAGCTAATAACCTCTGCGGCCCAATTCTTAAACCTGGCCTCCATTTCCAGGTAACTCACATGTATGTAGAGCCACATGTTCTATTATTGCTGCAAAGCCTTGTACAATGGTAGTAACTAACCCTTTAGATGGCACATCTTTGCCAGGCGCTTTTCCCAGAGCTTTAGACAGATTAACTTTAACCCTCTCAAAAACCCACTTCCCTATTTAACAGTTAAGAAAATGAGGCAGAGAAAGATTAGCTAACTTTTCAAAGTTTACATAGCCACTAAGAGCTTGTGCTCCTAATGATTATGCCCTACTGCCTCTATGATTTAAAAATAAGTAAAAATAAAAAGTTTAATTTCACATTTTTCTGATCACCCAAGTTAATAAAGTGCATGTTATACACGTCTCCAACACAGGAACTTTAGTTTTAACATCAAAGACCAGCAAAGCAAAACTGGGAAATAATTATATTTATCTTTACCACCACTAAGGAAATAACTGTGACTATGATTTAAAAAATAAGTGTCAAAAATACAAGGTATTGCTAAGTAACTAACTTCAAGTCTTTCAGCCCTCAGGGGTCAAACTTGCCTTTGATGTCCACATAAAAGGGCTAGAGGCTCCATCCAAATAACTGTGGGAAATGCATGCCTTGCTCAAGATCAAAACAGAAACAGGAGTGTTGGATGGAAAAAGGAGTATAGGTGTTTCCAGAGCTCTCTGGCTCAGAATGGCTCTTCTGTGGAATCTGTAGCAACTCACTCCATTCAGCTTCACAAAACAACTGCTCCCTTCCTGGGCTTCTTTGCTCAACGAAGGTTGCTTTTCTCATTTCCCTACTTCTTAATGTACACTGCATGTAAGGCTGTTAGGTGTGACACAATTTTACTGAGGTTTAGGGGGATAGTGGGAGGCAGTGACTGTATAGCAGGAAATCTTCAAAGGGAAAGTCAGCCATCACTCACCTCAGCAGGACCCTCACCAGCCGGTGTGTCCGGGGCCTGGCTGCACAGGCTCCTGTGGCTCCGGGTCTTGTCCCTCCAAGCCTGTCTCGTTTAATTATTCCCCCATCTCCTTTTCCAGATTTCCAGTTTTCTTCCCCAGGTACCACCTGGCCACTCCGAGGTTCCTGTTACTCCAGTAGATAGAACTAGTAAACTCTTCTTCACCTCTCTTGCCACTGGACTCTACCTGGAGGCCATCCCACATAAAGCTAAGCTGCCGCTGATGGTTTTCCTTCAGAAAAAAAAGCAAACACCTAGGAAAAAGCCTGCCTTCCTCCTAGGCCCCTCAATTCACAAAGAGCTTTTTTTACTTTTTACAATTACAAAGTTAAACTTTGATTCACACTGTGATATAAGAATGAGAGAAAGAGGATTGATGGAAGGCACGGGTGAGTCACCCAATGGTCATATGTAATTGCACGAGATCTGAGGTCAGGAAACTATACAACCCCTAGGCCGAATCCCACCTGCCACCTGTTTTTATATGGCTTGTTAGCTAAGGATGATTTTTACATTTTTAATGGTTGAAAAAATGCAAGAAAAAGAGTATTCCATGACATATGAAAATTATTAAATTCTGTAAGTAAAGTTTTATTGGCGACCCAGTCAAGCCCGTTCATAGACAATGCATTCACTGCCCACAGCTGCCTGTACGCTACAACAGCAGTGGTTAGTTGCAACAGAGACAGTATGGCCTTGAAAGCCAAAAATATTTACTACCAAGCCCTGTCCAGAAAAATGTCTGTTGACCCCTGTACAAAATCATAAAGGTTTATATTGTTTTCTACACTCTATCTTAATGATTTCAAACTAATTCCAAACTACAATCATTAGTTCTAAATTCATTAAAGTTTTGTTATGACACTTGAATCTGGTTTTCTTCTTTTTTGGGTGTGAAATGGTGAGAGATACTAGTTGTTTTCTTGATGGTGGTCGTGTTTGTTTTTAATAAACGGACAATTCATTGTCAAATTCACTAAGTATTCACTTTATTGTAATCAAGATTTGAAATACTTAATAAAACTAAATTTTGAAATGTCAAATTTTTTAAAAAGTACACATTGATCAAAATTTAGTGGCATGTCTTGAAAAGTTCTTTGTATCCTAGTTGAGAAACTATTGGCTTACACAAGCAAACCAGCAAGACAGTTAATTAGGGCTCTTCCCTCTTTTGTTTTGATTCAGACCTTGAAAAAGTTAGATCACAGCTATGGAATGTCCTTAAACCTGATCGGTGATCAGAGAGCTTATGCCGAGCTCTCTGAGGGCACGGGAGAGGCCTGCGCTGCCCTGAGGCAGCGTCAGGGGCTCAGTGGCAACCGGAGCCGAGCTTGCCGCCCCAAGGAGCGTTCCCGGGCTCCGCGAGCCACAGCTGCAGATAAGGAAAAGACCCCAAGTGCATCGAAATTGCACAGCTTCTATTGGTCTGGGAGCACTGATCCCATGTGCAGTATTTTGTAGTTAGCAGAGCTCAGTGTAATTAAGAATAAGGATAGTTCAGTGGGATAGATACATACTCTTAGTACACGTACTGAGCTCTTTACAGAATAGCTTTAAGGTGATTTAACTGAAATGCAACTGCATTAAGAAGTATCAGTTTCTTACTGAATCAACAGAATGATTTCCAACAACTATTATTACTTTGGAAAGGAAGAAACTTATAGAAAAAGCATTATAGGGTCCAATTGCCTGGATAAACACAGGGTGTCTCTATTCCTATGCCAATAATGGAACTATCTTTGAATGCAATCTCTGCTTTTAATCAAACCTATTATCTGTATATGAATCTATTCTGACCGATGTTTTGATCAAATAGTAACAGTTCTATCCTGGCTTGGTTCAGAGGCTGGCACTGCACATGTAGAAAGGCTCAGTGGCAGCTTCCTGTACTGCAGTGGGCCTCCCCTCCGCTGTCATGCCGAGTGGCACATGCCCACTGCGCAGGGGACACAGAGGGCCAAAAGCAGGCCTGCCTTTGGGAAAACATCTCTGTGCTACACACAGCAAAATGGCCAGTGGCATTTTGTTCCTTTGAAATTTTGTTTCTTTTTCTTCCTCCTAGATAATATCATCAAGAGGATATTTAATATTTTGAAATTTACCTGGGTCCTCTTTCTGGCAACAGTGGATAGTTTCACAGCTTGGCTTAACTCCATTTCAAGGGAACATATAGATATAGCTACAGTTTTGAGAATTGAAAGATGCATGCTGACCAGAGAAATTAAAAAGGTAATACTCTTGGAATATTTTGTTTGTTTGTTTCTACCCACATTATAAAGATTGTGAAACTCAATGTCCAGAACTCCAAGTAGACAAAGACAAAAATCCCTTCTCTCCAGACTGTCTTTACATAACTCCTTTATTTTTCTGTATATTTAAGTCTGTTCCATGCTCAGAATTAAAATCAGACACACACACACATGCACTGAGTCCTGGAATAATGGCTAGTTTATTCACTCCATCCCATCGCCTCATCGGAATTTGCAGGTGCACAGACTCTGCTGTGTCTCATAAAGGATTACGTTGTTTAGTCTGAGAAGTTTGATCTGAAACTTCTCATAGGAAAAGTTAGGATATATACAGAGCAGCAAAATAAAGTCATATAAGGTTTATACAATATATTTAAAAATAAGTTTATTACTTTAAAAGTTACTATTATACTTATACACAGCTACAAAATTATATATAAGTAGGGATTTCTTTTTAAAATTTTACATTGAAAAATAATTGACATATAATTTTATATTAGTTACAGCTGTGCAGCATAATGATATATATATATATATATTCAAATGATCACCACTAGAAGTCTACCTAACTTTCATTAGCACCCAAAGTTACAATTTTTTTCTTGTAAATTTTTAAGCTACTTTCAAATACAGTAGTCCCCCCTTATCCATGGTTTCCCTTTGTGGCTTACTCTTCATCAACCGCAATCCAAAAGCATTAAATGGAAAATTCCAGAAATTAACAATTCTTAGGTTTTAAATTGCAGGCCCTGCTAAGTAACGTGATGAAACCTCAGACCATCCTTCTTCACCTGCCCAGGATGCGAACCATCCCTCTGCCCAGCATCTCCACACTGCATACACTCCCCGCCTGGCAGAAACTAATGTCCGTCTCGGTTATGAGACCCACTGTGATGGTATCACAGTTTCTGTGTCCAAGTAACCCTTATTTTACTTAACAATGGCCCAAAGTACAAGAGTAGTGATGCTGGCAATTCAGATATGCCAAAGCAAAGCCGTAAAGTGCTTTCTTTATGTGAAAAGGTTAAAGTTATTGATTTAATAAGGAAAGAAAAAAATCATACACTGAGGTTGCTAAGATCGATGGTAAGAATGAATCTTCTATTGGTGAAATGGTGAAAAAAGAAAAAAACACCTATGCTACTTTGCTGAGATATACAGAAAGACCACATTCACATAACTTTTATTATAGTATGTTGTTATAATTGCTCTAATTTATTATTAGTTATTGTTATTAACCTCTTTAGTATGACCTCTTTAAACTTTACCATAGGTATATCTGTATAGGAAAAAATGTAGTATATGTCGTGTTCAGTACTCTCCATGGTTTCAGGCATCCACTGGTGGTCTTGAAATGTATCCCCTGTAGAAAAGGAGGGACTACCATATACTACACAGTATTATTAACTACAGTGACCTTGCTATATACATTACATTCCCATGACTTATTTATTTTATAACTGGAAGTTTGTACCTTTTGACCACTTTCATCCATAGGCAAGAGGGATTTCTTGTTTAGCAATACCCAGTAATATTGGACGCCATTAATTCCCTGAATTGACATCAATCTCCAGCTTCACTAGCTTTTTGTTAATCTACTCAAGGTGTGCATGATAGCTGAGAGTTGTCAGTATTGAGCGATGCCAGGTGGCTGCAGAGGCAAGTAAGAACTGTGGCAATGTCTCCTTTGCTACAGGGCAACGTTCCCACTCGGGAAAGCATCCACATGTACTATCAGAACCACATCATGAACCTTTCCAGAGAGTCTGGACTGGACACAATTGACGATCGTCCTGGTGCCGCTTCAGGTGCACAGACAGCCCACAGGATGGATAGCTTAGATTCACATGACAGTATCTCCAGGTATTTCATGTTCTGAACAATAGATTTGGTTTTGACAAAGGTGAAGGAGGTGGGCTTCATCAATGTGAGAAATGAATGTAAGTGGTGAGAGTTAATCAGAACCTGTGTGGAAAACCACCCTATTCAGGATATCTCCACATGCACAGCAGAACTAAAGGAATGCTTTCCTCCCCTAGACTGAACCAGGTAAAATCAGGTATCAACAAAAACCATTAGAAACACCATGTGGTTCGCAGGCACAGGATAGTGGTTTCCAAGCTGGAGACAAGCAAGGAAAAACCTTCCCAATGACAGAATTACTGTCTGTGTCAAGGGCTGCATCTTTGCTTCATTTTAAAAACGCCACTCCACAAAGTATCTTCTAAACTAGAATCTTCTGCCATTTGTTGTTATATTTCATATTTCTTTCAGAATTGTTACTTCATGATTCATATAAAAGTCCATCTTCCCTGAGTTGTGTGATCATTTGCATTGTCTCATAACAGGGACCCTGTAATGATCATTTGCCATGGACCAGCACCAAGTCCTGTGTGTGGGTTATCTCAGTTTACCCTAGGAGATGGATAATGTTATCATCCCCATTTCAGTTACAGAGAGGTTAAGTAATTTAGCCAAAGTCACTCAGCTCAAAAGTATATGTAAGTAGACTCAGGATCCAAAACGATCCACAACAGTTCGGCTCAGAGCCCGATCTCTCATCCACCATATGGTGTGCTGTCGCACTTTGCCTCCTCTGCACTCCAGACCGACTTTGAGAATTGACCTGTCTTTCTTATGGCCCATCCCAGAAAACCTACGAATCCTTTGCACCTCAGTGTTCTACATAGCTGCTGTCAACTGTGCAGATTTAACTTTCCAGTTAAAGCAGAAACCCTATGTTAGGAGGAAAGCGACATACTGAGGGTAACTAGCTAGACTGAATGAGTTACACCTTGTGTCTATCTTCAGAGGTAAAGAGTTGTATCACTGAGGACTTTCATGTGTTTACTGTTTTTATTAAACATGTTAAAAAAACACCTATTCCATGCCAGGCCCTGGGCTTGATTCTGGGATAGACACATAAAGATAAGTCATCTCTAAGTAGTTTGAGCCTGAGGAGAAAGACTCAGCCACAAGATTACTGAGGAATTCTGGACTAATTTCTGCTGTGTGAGAACATCAGAGATGAGCTGCATTCTCACTGCTGGTTTAGAAGCTCCTGGATTACTCCCAGTCACAGTCCATTCATATGCTGAGCAAGACACCAAAGTCCGGAGAACTATTTGTCCTTCATAAATACTGAATATGCTATAAGATGAAAGAGGGGAGGGAACCCAGGCTCTTTTATCAATACCAAGATACCAAACCCAAAATAGATAACTTGGAATTCAGAGTACAACCCGAGTGGGAGTGGTGGGTAAAAAAGTTTACCTTGAGGTGCTATTTTTAGCTGTTGCCAGATTGTTGTATTTTAGCTTCTCCGGATGTGCATATTCTTTATTCTAATAATCTATTTGATTGGTACGGAAAGATATTATATATTTATTTATTTATATATTTAATTTTTAAAAACCTTCAAGTTTTAAAATGGTATATATGCTAAAACCTCATATTTCTTTTTAAAAATATACATATTCATACATATATTGCTTTAAGTTTGATTTTTGGACACATAAAATCCTTCATGGATATAACTCCTCTAGTCCTCTGAAATTATGTATTGATTCTTTTAAAGTCCTTTGAGGTGAGGAATAATAAAAGATTTATTTTTTCTTTAATTTGGGAATAATCTTTTCTTATAAGTTCCAATGAAATAGATATATTTCAGCTTTTATAGATTTTTGTTAACAGAAGAAACACTTAGGACAGAAACTCTTAACAGTTTCAAGGTCAAAACATTTACTTGCTCATTGAAATTAGCAAGCATTTAAGATGCTTTTAATTGCTAAGATAAAATAATTGATTATTAGAACATTGTACATGGTAAAAAAACTTAATTTTTCATTCTCTTTCTACCCCAGCACACACATTTCTCAATAATTAATTTCTGAAACTATTGGTAATATCTGTTACAAAGTGAAAATATGTTTTTGCATCTTCGAGTGCTGACAGAGCTTCCTTTTGTATCTTTCTGGAAGTGTCTCACAATCAGTTTTGAAAGGGGAGCTTCAGTTTCCTTTGACAGACTTCATTGAGACAAAAGTCATTGTTGTATATATTTTATTTTTATTTTTATTGCAAATCATAAAAACTGTCCTATTTGGAAACTACCAAGCTTCTTAAAGGTGTTCTTGCAACAATTCTCTCTATATCTATAGATTAATTATTTAAACTGAATTATTTTCTCTTTAGTTCATTTTCATGATAAAAGTAAAAGCCCACTTTTGCCCCCATTCTACCCACACTCTTACATATTCCAAGTTATTTTATGGTAGCTATACCTTTTATAATAAAGGGAGGCTACCTGGACACTTTTACAGAAATGGTCAAGTGTGTCAGCAGGGAGGTAAGGGAACCAAGATTTTTCTGAATGTGGTGAATATTCAAGATATTGACTGGAAGCAAGATGTTGCTTCCAGTTACATGGTGAGTGAAAATGAACTAAGGAATCTAAAAATTTCCAAAATCACCCACTTTGTAACCTATTCATGACCAAATAACCATTTTTAAAAAACAGGAGAATGGAGAACAATACCGAGATACTCTAGATGTACATTTTCCAAACTATATTGCCCTCGTTTACTGACTTGTTTGTGCCACATACAGTTGTCTCTCTACACTTAGCTCTGGGCAGCACTGCTTTGCATATGTTGAATATGGACAGGGTCTGAGGCAAGCTAGTTTTCACTTTGTCTGAATTCCAAAATAAAGGCTTCCAACAGCTCTGTTTATCTTAACTGAGAGTTGTGTTTATATTTAACTGGGAATATTTGCTCTCACAGAGTTGAGAATACAGTTATATACATCCATAGTATATAATTTGGTTATTGCTTATTCACATCTGTTCTTCAAAAAATATGATGCCCCATAATGTGATTTACAATATTTTAAATGACTTTTCTTAACCTCCCTTCTTGCCTTGTTTCAAAATACAGAGATGTTTGTCGTTCTTACCTGGATCCCTGAACTTGGCAAGTAAAAGGGGGAATGGAGGGACTAGGATTTCCTCATTAATTTGCAATGACACTGACAGCAGTTGGTAACATTTTTCCATGAACCTCTTTTGAAATTTCATGAAGCTATTTATTGTCTCCCAAAGGGAAAATTGTACAGAAATGCAATTTTTTTTCCAAAAGAGTTTCAAGGGTTTCACAAGCCTCCTGAATACCATATGTGAGCCTGGCTTCAGAATAACTGCTCCAGAACCAAATTCTGAATCATACTAATCAGAGAGAGTAAAGAGAATATTAGAGAATGAGTTAAAAAGAAATTGTCTATAAAATAAGCATACATAATCCCTGTATTAGTAACTTTTAATTGCACAATAACTGACAATTTATCCAATTAAGATATTAACTAAAATTGTAAATCACAACTTAGAAGGGATACAATAGGAGAAGAAAAAGAAGAAAAGAACTGTTTAAAACAAAATCAAATATCTGCCCTTAAACCTGCCCCAAAATTACAAGTGTAAAACTATATCTATAATCAAAAATTGTGAGGTAGAAGATATTTAAATCCATGAATTGCTTTTTAGCAAAGACTGTCAAAATATCCCTCAAATTTAAAATGGTCAACCAATCAATAAATTTACTAGTAAAAAAACAGTATCTTTAAAATTTATTTTTGCTTTTTATTTCCAAAACCTACAGAAAGGGGAGACATACTGGAATCCATTATGTCTATGTCATTAGGAAATGAATTTACACATTTGCCCTTTTATTTATGGCTGGGCTGCATTCCTAGTTTTTTTGCTGTAGGAAACTTTCAAATCTCCGATCCTTTGTCTACACGAGAGTCTGTAGAAAGCCATGCTGATTGTTGGAAGGCAGTCATCTTCCCTGGGAGGTATCCTGAGTATGGAAGTGCTCTCAATACCTGTGTCGTTGGGTAGGGTCTATCATCATCCTCAAGTAGGGACTCACGTGCTCACTGTGGCCCTGCCCCCTTTGCAGAAGACCCAGCCTGGTTGGAGCTCTCCCACCTGTCACAGCTCCTGCCCTGGCACCCATGTCACCCATCTTTACCTTTGGGCTTATAGTAGACAAGGTTGCAACAGAAACCAAGTGAGTTTGTGTTCCCTTAGACTTAATAGAATAGTCATGATTTGCCTCAGATCCAGATGTAAAATAACAATTGTGAAATCAGAAATTATCTACCTTCTCAGAAAATACATTGGTTTAATTTCCTGCAAGAAACATTAGTGACCTCCTAAGGAGCATTCCTAGATATGAAGGGACTGATTATCATTTGGGAGATGTCACCTAGAGGTTGCTGTGTGACCCTGCAAGGTAACAACCATCCATTTAGGCTTGTCTTCTGGGTCTGTTTTATAAAGCCCCACCCTCTCCTTTATACATTTAAAACTGTCCTGGATTGAACAACAAATTGGTCACACTCCAAATAACCCAACTGTGTGGGGTCCAAAGCTGGGTTAGTGGGACCACAGAATTCAACCCAAGAATTTACAAGTTAAAGGGATCCAAATAATGGTTCTTATGCAGGAAGTCTGAGCAGTGCTACAAGAGAGTATGCACCTTGTCTTTCTGCCTGCAAATTCCAAAAAGACCATGCGGTTATAGCTCTAAAACTATGAAATGAAATACTGGAATTCAAAGATCCTATTTCCTCATCTCATGAACGATGAAACTGGACCCCAAAGAGGGGATCTGACTTATCTAAAACCCAACAGCCAGTTAATGTCCATGTGGAAGATACTCAAGCCCAATGCTCCATGTGTTTCCAGTTAACCTTGTTGCCATCTCATTTTGTGCAGGACATGGTGGCATCTAAAGGAATTATGGCCTTCTTTTCAAAATCACTCCCTGTATCCTCATTAGAGATCATTTGATTGCTTACATGCTTACCTCTCTTATTGCCTTAGCCCTCTCCTGGGCACGTAGCTGTGACTTGCACAGCAAGATGGTCCCACTGGAGCACTCATGGGTTGTGCTAAAGCACCTTGAACCTGAAAAGCCTTTTAACTGGTCCATGAGTGAGTTACTCAAATTCCCTGCTCCCCAACGTCCAGAGATTGTTACATCCTGAATGGTATCCATTTCTACCTCACAATCATTGACTAAGGGCATCTAGCTGTGAGGGTGGGCATATAACATAGGCCTCCTAGTGTGGTCACTTATTAAAAATGTTCAGCTTAACAGTGTCAGCTGGGGAGTCAGCCATCCTGTATCACAAAGGCCTGCTCTCCTGGGTCAGCCAAGTCATTAGGGTTCGGGTTGGGAGATCCATATTCCAGTAGACACTTTCATAGGCTCTTCGGAGTTAAGCTATATATCTGAACTGAAATTATGTCTATGTCATAACTCTTTTTGCTTCTTCTCCTTCAGTAGCATCACCCAGTAGCATCTCAGTCCTGAATCTACCATCATTCCCTCCCTAGTTGTTGCTTCATTGGGGAACAGGAGCTGAGGATTTTAGCCAATGGGTTCTCATCCTAATGATATCCATCAAGACCTAAAACATGATCCAGAAGATAACATTCATTAGACAAAATGAAAAGTTAACAGACAAAATGACCCTGCCGTTGCTAGACTCCCTTTGTTGTTTTCTTTGTACCATTTTATTTCTTTTTTTTTTTGATGTTGGTTTATATCCAGTTGCATATCAAACCAGCATCTCTTCCACATGCAAGGCATCTGGTTTGGCTTCACTGAATATCACTCGAAAAATGTGGTGGGAAATTCAGTTTGTTGTGTTTATCCCTGAGCTTCCCTCTCTCATTTCAGAGACTGTGTTAAAAAAATATTGAAATCTCTTATATAAATTATACATGAGCAGATATTTCTGCTTAAGCAATTTGGTTGGTTACAAAATGTTCTCAACAAACTCAGGGAGCTCCAAATAAAGCCTATTTTCCTCAATTAACAAAAACTCAGTTACAAAGTTATAATGATATGAATTCTCTGTGAGAGAAGTGTGAGGACTTATAATTATTCTATTTCCATGTCCCACCCAGAGAGTGACATTTCATAATTTATTACTAGCCAATATATTTTGTTAAATCCAGTACTGTTGTGTTTAATTGTCCTGCCAAACAGGTCCTTCCCTGTCATTGAGCCCCGCTGTGGTGGTGGTTGTTGTCAGTGGTGTTGGTGTCATGTGTGGTTTGCTGCATGGCAGTGTGTTGGTCAATTGATCCACGTGTGAACTGATTTACCACTGGTGTTTTAACACTGTGTCTCTGTAACTGTTTGCGCTGCTAGCTGCTACACTGAAGCAACCATGCTGTTCTCAAGGCAGTCTACCCTTGATGATTTAGATGGACCAGAAACTGTTCCTAAAACAAGTGAGCGGGCTCGACCTAGGCTCCGTAAAATGCTCAGCTTGGATATATCCTCCTCATCAGCTGACAGTGGCAGTTTAGCATCAAGGTGCTTAACTCGTGCATGCTTTGTTCTGTAATTTTATTGTATTTCCCCCGTATGTCATTGCAAATGTTTGTGTGATGTATGTTTTCTTTTTATTTTTATTTTAAGAATTTGCATGAATAACCAAAGCATAACCACCACCCTTCCTGGAACATCATAAGCTGTTCCCAGGACAGTAGTCTAGTAAACTAACTGCTCTTTAGTTTTTGTCTGTTAGGAGTTTCTTAAAAACCCTTATTATAAACATTGTCCTCCATTTTGTAAGTATTTAACACTTTTCATTTTCAAAGAAATAAGCATGTTTTGTCCTTGATCGAGAGCTCATGTTGGCAGTCCTCACAGGGGAAAAATGTGTCAGGAAACTTAGAAGAATTTTTCTCATGATCTCATCAAAAGATGTATGCAGTAGGAAAAAAATCTGAAAATTTTGCCATATATGGTCATTTTTTTTGACACAGAATAGATCTGCCCACATTTTATAAGCATAACTGACATAAAGCCAGAATGTATTTTACCATTGATTTTTTTAAGAATATTATTATGCAGTAGACTATAACTTGTTTTATTTGGGAAAGATTACTTTGGGCTTAAGTTTTCTCATTAAATACTACCATAATAGTAATCATTTATAAATGAAATTATTGGTATAAAATCCAAAAGCTCTTTTTTGAGTTGCTTTTGAGTGCTCAGCAGGGGCACAGAAGCATCAGCTACATTGTGCTTATCCTGACACCAAAATAATCCAATCCAAAATGAATTTCAATTTTGGCAAATCAGAGGGTTCTTAACTTCTGTTTTCTAGCAACTGTATATCTTAATACAGTGCTGTAGTATGCTAGAGCCTGGCAATGATGGGAATGCCTTGCCCATTTGAGATGTCCTCTGGCAAACACATGCTGTGCTATTCCACTTCGTTGATTCCTGAGGGAACCAGGATTTGTTAAATCCCTCTGGGGACAGACAGCTCCAGAACCATAGACAGCATTCCCATCATTGGATACAGCATAACTAGAAGTTAGAACTTGTATGAGATTGGCCCCAGTGACCTGAAAATTCCCTGTGGTGATCAGTCAATTTCAGGGCCCCCAGAAGGCCATGTCCAATTGAGGTAAGTCTTAGTAAATAGCCAGTTTCACTTGGTATTCCAAGAGCTTTCTCCATGATGTGCATGGTTAGGACCAAAGCCCTGGGAATATTAAACACCTGAGCAGGCACCAAAAAACTCATGTAAATCTGGTTCTTCAGCCTTAGGGCTCAGCCAAGTCTCATCCGTTCATTCCTTTATTTATTGACATGTCTACACTGGTGTTGATGACAAGAAAAATGGGTACAATATGGGCATTTGAGAATCTCAGTGTTTATGGACCCTAGCTGCCCACGTATGCCCTTCAGGTAACAGTGTATTTTTCAGAATCTAACAAATTATAATTCTATATCCACAGATTCTACATCTCTAGATAATTTTTGTCTCTCTGCCTCTTGGGGCTGGATGTGTCTGGGGTAGACAATATTAAAAAGTATGCCTTGAATTTCACTGCTGTGGAAGTTCTATTTTATTTCCAACTTTTTCTGCATGGAACTGGCAGAGAAAGGTAGAAGATAAAACATGAAAGAAGAGGTGGAAGATGCAAGAAAAAAGAACAAGATGTCAAAAAGACAGAGTGAAGATAAGGGTAGAGAGCTGATAGGAAGTGAATACTGGAAGAGGAACTGTCAAAAGAAAATCAGTGGAAGTAGTTGGGAGGAGAGAGAGGGTGGAACAAGCAGTCCCAAGGAGAAATCAAACTGGGGAGGAAAAAATGGTGGGTGTTTGCATGTGTAGACAAAGAGCTCAGTGCAAGATGGTTAGGAGCTGGTGTGGTGAAAATTCAAATGTGATAATCACCAATAAGAAAAAGGCAAAGGGTGGAAAAATGGAGATAAGGAACAAATGTGATAGAAGTGTGCCATTTTTTTCTATAAAGCATGCAGTTGTTTAGCCAATACTTTATCATTCCTATCATCCTCTTCCGGATCTGAGTGGGATTGCATAGGACTGAGAGTAGAGCTTATTTTGGTCAATACCAACAGACCCAAACTGGCAAGGCTTCTCATTTCCATATGCAACCTGCTTTAAAATGTATATAATGGTAGGTATGCTATGCTATGTCTTGATTTGTAGATAACACTGGAACCATGGCTGTGAATCTTGATATGATTTTTAAAATCCATGCATAGGTAGATTTAGCAACTTGTGAGCCATGTGACTTGCTCTCGTTTTCAACCAGGTGTATGCACCATCAGCTTTTGCATTTAAGAAGGTGCTGTTTGCAGGCTGCAGGCCAGATATGAATATCCCAAAGGAACAAAGAAGACAGAATGCAGGGAGGGGAAATGTGGTGTTTAATTTTCTCACAAGCCTTGATGTTCTTATTTGGGAGTACTTAGAAGGTGTCTTGAGAGTTTGAAGGGATTCTCAGGACCTGAAGGCTGAGACGAAGGTCTGTGCCCCCATCCCTTTCTCCTGACAGTGAGCCCACGCAGTGTACCATGCTGTATTCGCGTCAGGGGACCACGGAAACCATAGAGGAGGTAGAGGCGGAGCAGGATGTGGAGGCCGAACAGGATGAGGAGATGGGGGCCCACGACGCTGGTGACGAAGGCAGTGAGACCGAGGTGGACATGGGGCCAGGAGGGCCAGAGGGGCCCAAGGAAGAGGGGGAGGAAGAGACAGAGGAAGCTGAGGAAACTGAGGAGTCCGAGGAGGTTGGCCTCACCCCAGACACTGAGTTGCCGCAGTCCTCCACTGAGGAGGGTGATGTGGAGGTCCCGCCGTCCTACAGCAAGGCGGTCAGCTTTGAGCGCCTGTCCTTCGTCTCGCAGGATGACTCTGCAGGTCCGAGTCACATGGCAGTCAGCCCCGATGACAGCCGCTCTGACAGGCTGGAATCCAGCATCTTACCACCCCTGACTCACGAGCTGACAGCCAGCGAGCTGCTGGTGAACAAGTAAGAGCCCACGGGAAGATTGAGGGTGCATGTAGGGGTCGTGTATGTAGGGGTCACGCATCTAGGGGTCAGCATTTCCATGCACGTGCTCTGGTAGTATGTAGAAAAACTCACATGTTAAAAATGCCCACCTACATATTTACAGCAAACAGGTGCAGTTTTCATTACTCCTCATACTGCAAATGCAAACCAAACTTCAGTACTTGTCACCGAATGGTAGAGCTTGCAAGAGCTGTCAATAGCCACTGCTCGCATTTCTTTCTGTAACATGATATTTGGTTTTTTCCACAAATAATTTGGGAACAAAGGAAGAGGGGAAGGGTAGGAAGGATCATGCAACACGGAAATCAGTAATTTGGAGAAATTAAGGTAAATTTATTGTCATGTTTTTTACTAACAGGATGTTCCATGATGATGAGCTTGAAGAGTCAGAGAAATTCTACGTTGGCCAGCCCCGGTTCTTGCTGTTGTTCTATGCCATGTATAACACCCTGGTGGCCCGCTCAGAAATGGTGTGCTATTTTGTGATCATCCTCAACCACATGGTCTCTGCCTCTGTGATCACCCTCGTGCTTCCTATCCTGATCTTCCTTTGGGCCATGCTCTCTGTCCCTAGGCCCAGCAGACGGTTCTGGATGATGGCCATTGTCTACACAGAGGTAGGCCTTGGATGGAACCTTCCTGTAAGTTACTTAGGGCATTCAATCTAAGCTGGTCTGCCCTGACTCAGATAGTTTCATACGGAACCATCAGTTAGATGGATATTCTTAGATAGACAAATGACTATAACTGTTACCTAGTGCTGATAATTTTACATATTTCCTTACATTTCACACCTCACACAAGATAGGTGCTAATATCATTTCTATCTAATAGATAAGGAACCAGTTTAATAAGGTGAAATAATGGGACCAAACTTACCCAGATGATGAGAGGTGGGGTTGATTCCTGGAACCTTTGTTGTCTGTCCTGTGATATTAACAACTGAGGTAATAACAGTGTTATGCAGAACCAAGTGTAGTGCCTGGGGCCTATGGATATTCTGTGAATGGCTACTGAATTAAACAATAAAGTGAGCACACTGAATATAGTTTGACACAACAAGGATGTATCCCATTTTTAAACTTAGGCTAGTTTCCACACATAAAAGCACAAAATTATACAATAACCAACTTAAAAATCTGAATGACAGAAAGGGAGAATTGCCAGCCCACTTCCATCATAGGTGAGGGGATAAGAGACACTGTCCAGTTGTACTTGTTTTTATATATGCCCTATTAAATATATGGAAGATCAGAAAATCCCATGGCAACCATAAAATTGAAAATAAAAGGGCCCTGACTGGTGTGTCTCAGTTAGTTGGAGTGTCATCCCTTAGACTAAAAGGTTGTGGGCTCAATTCCCAGTCAGGGCAATTACCCAGGTTGTGGGTTTGATCACCGTATGAGAAGGCAACTGATCAATGTTTCTCATATCTAAGTTCATTTCCTCTCTCTCTCTCTCTCTCTCTCTCTCTCTCTCTCTCTCTCTCTCTTTCCCCACCTCCCCCACTGAAAAAACTGAAAAATTTCCTCAGGTAAGAATAAGGAAAAGAAAAGAAAAGAAAAAGGAGTTCTATATAGAAGGCTAATTTTCTTAACTGACTCTCAAGGAAAGCTTTTCACTAACAATGGTACTTAATTCTTAAAGATAATTACGTCTTGAAGAATAGTACTCAGGATGAATGTACCATTAGAGTCTAGAAATTTTGCAGGTTTATAAGTAATTCAACAGTGAAATTTAAAAGAAGTTATATATAAAAATTTCAAAGTATTCAGTTTAAAGTATTAATATCATGTATCTTATCTTCATAATAAAAATAAAAATAGGTAAAGCAAAATATATATCTACTACTTTTATTAGCCTGTCCATCACAATCTTTCCAAGAGAACTATTCTTAAATATTACTTTCATTACTTCACTTTGTGATCCAGGACATAGATGACTCCCTATTTAGAAAATGGGTATACCTTCTAATACCTATGTGGGAGGGAGTTTTTCACCTAGGAGTAAAGTAAGAGCAGGTACTGAGAATGTGGAAAAGGGGACAAGAGTTATTTATATAAAGCTTTTACCTTCAAAAAATTAAATCTTCTTGGTTCAGTTAACTTTAGGTGCTCCATTTTGAGAAGTGAAGAAGTGGGAAATTAAGTTGATGTTAATTCACTGTACAAAGTGGACTATATATCAAAACCTGAACACTATGCTCAGCCTGAGAATGCAATGATCAGTTTTTTAAAAAGAAAAAAGCTATTTCTGTTTCTCAATGGCTCACAGACTGATGTAGCAAATGGAAATGATGGGAACAAGAATTGCCCCACAAATGATACAAAACTGCATTAGAGACTAGAATTAGATGGGTGCTGTGTCCCATGCAGCCTAGTGGGGTGGAGAGAGGTTAGATGTCTCAGTGACTTCTCATTTGAAGAGAGCTTAGAGCTTTGTCTTAAGGGATGAGTGTAAAGTCACCAAAAGATGAAAAGCAAAGGGAATGCCAGTCATTGGGAATAACCCATGCTAAGAAACAAAGTCATAAGACAACCTGGCAATTGCCAAGAATGACAGGTGGCTTATGATGGCTGGAAGGCAGACTTGAGTGGGACGCACAGCAGAAGGAGCTTGGGCATCTAGGTGCCCACCAATAAATGAGTGGATAGAAAAACTGTGGTTCATTTACACAATGGAATACTACACAACAGAAAGAAAGAAGGAGCTCCTACCATTTGGGACAGGATGGGTGGATCTGGAGAGCATTATGCTAAATGAATTAAACCAGGCAATGAAAGGCAAATACCATATGATTTCACCTATAAGTGGAGACTAATCAACAGAACAAACAAGCAAGTAAAATGTAACTGGAGACATTGAAGTGAAGAACAAAATGACAGTGAACAGAGGAGGGGGGAGGGAAGGATGGGGGAAACAGGAAAGGTGGTCAAGGAACATACATGGGGGACTCATGGACAAAGTCAAGGAGGGGTGGGATTGAGGGTGAGGAGAGGGGATGGGAGGGGTGGGGAAGTGGTTGGTGTAAAATGGACAAAACTGTACTTGAACAGCAATAAAAGACAAAAAATGAAATACATTGAAAGAAAACAAAAGAAGGAGCTTGGGAATGTTGATGGGGTTTATTCGTAGGACTTATTTATTCCCTTTGTACTGAAGGATTTAAAGAGGGGCTTAACTAGATCAGATTTCTGTTTTTGCAACTTTTTATACAGAATGAAAGTGGAGGCATGGAGACCAGCTAGGAAACTAGTTTAACTGTCTGGGTGAGAAGTAATATGATCTGAATGCAGTGACAAAGAAGTTGAAGATGAGTGGATAAATGAGGTTTTAGTAATTGACTAAAATTAGGGTGTAAGGAAGAATGGGAATGGCAAGGATGACCTCCAGTTTTTTTTGGAATTTGGTATGTGGGGATGTCACTTGCTGAGATAAGAAACACAGAACCCTTCTTTGCAGAAGCTTGACTAAGAAGAAAAGAGAGAGGGGAGATGAGCTAAAGGAAGACTTTAGGTCAAGAGAGGACTTTTAAAACTGTTTTTTATTTATGAATTTTGTATATTGAAATGAAGTCCTGATGATATAGACATTAGCAGTATATTTAAATGAAACCCTTCTCCAACATACCAATTCTCTACAACATTTATACATTTATACCAGCACAGCTGGCTGGCTTTTTTCATTTACTTTTATTTCTTTTTGAGAAGAAATTCTAGCGAGCAATAAAATAGTGACAAAAAAAGATACTGGAGTAAAGTGAAAATTGTGTGTAACAAAACCGCATACTCATAAAAATTACAAATTAAAGCAATACTTAAAATAAAAAGGCATAAATGTTATTCTGTTCTTGTCTCCTAATTAGCATATTTTAATAGATGGATAATTATGTGTGTATCAGTTAAATCTGTATAAATTAGCCTACTCCTCAAAAATAGAGGAAAGCGTTTGAGCAGTGTCATGAGTAACCTGCCTGGCCCTGATAGATGTATAGTCGAAGGCACTGGTGAGGGTTAGATTTAGCTGCTGCCCTGGAGTCAGTGGTCTATAGGATGATAATGTGATTATTCCGCATATTTGTGTGCATTCCTAGCATCAAAACTGTGAAATGGATTTTTCTTAGTTTTTTATATTGCTGTTTCTCCTATACATGTAACAATGCTTACAAGGTTTGTTTGTTTGTTTTTTTAATTTCTATCATCCCTGTGTAGGTAACAATTGTGGTCAAGTATTTCTTCCAATTTGGGTTTTTTCCCTGGAATAAGCAAGTGGAACTGAACAAGGATAAACCTTACCACCCACCTAATATTATTGGTGTGGAAAAGAAAGAAGGTTATGTTCTTTATGATCTCATTCAGCTCCTGGCTCTTTTCTTCCATCGATCAATTTTGAAGGTACTACACGTTAACAGTTAACCAGCACGTGTTGATAACTTCTGCCACTGTAATACTCCTACAGAATGTGAACATTAGGACTGGTGACAGTGCTGAGGGGCCAGTGGGTGGTGTCTACATCTGTACTTTTTTTTTTTTTTTTAACAAACAGTTATATTCATTTTGTGGACATTTTGTGGACAATACTCTGTGCTCAATAATGGAACTTATAATAAATCTGGGAACAGGTTTCCCCATATTTCTACCCTGGGTTGAACATACATAAAAATTAATTCACATTTGTGGGAATTGCTTGAATGATGTACAATAGCTTAATGCCTGATATGCCAAATTCTAATAGTTTGAGCCAGAATATCAGAGAGCTACAATTTGGAGTGGATCACATTGCTTTTCCTCTCCATCCCAATCTCTGCTTACCTTCTTCTAGTAGCAATGCTTTTGTTGTGTAGTTTCTTGTCATGAAACTGTTGGCTTTACTGAGAGACTATACAGTAAATGGACTGGTGAAGCCACTGCTGTGCTTTGCTTCCTGTTAATCTTATTTTTGAGAAAACCATTTATCACACCACTGTGGGAAGACCTGTCCACGGGATAAAACGTCTCAGGTCAGTAACCCTTGTCATCCTCCTGAACAACTATGTGGGATTTTTCTTCTTGTACACTATGAACTATAAGTTAAACTTGTAAATATGTAAGATATGCCACTCAGTGATAAATGTTAGAAATTATTGCATAGCATATATTTTATGTGTTTATATACCTGTTGTTACAACCTTACTTTTCTTAAGTTTGTCTCCTTTTATAAAATATTTAAATTTATTTTATCAAGTATCGTTATCAGTTTCCTTTTACAACAGGCTTGACCTAAGTTACACACACACACACACACACACACACACACACACACACACACATACATTCATGCACAGATACATATGTAACAGTGTTCAACTTCTGTCCTGTTCAGTGACCTACTTCAAATTGGGATCATCTGCAAATACCTTTGGTCAAAGTCTTTATTCTGCCTTCTTTCACTTTGCAAAGTGCCCGAGTACCTAATCGTTCATTTTTCAATAGCTTTACCTGTGTCATTGGGTTGTGGTAGGTTTGCAAAGGTGTTTTATTCAAGGAAACCAGTTAGCCAAAATTGAATTTTCCCAAAAGCTCCAGTTTTTCCGAATTAATCCACTTTATGTTAATTTTATGAATTAATCTTGTTTATTAATTATTGCTAGGAATATATTAATGTATTAACCTTATATTTTTAGTTCTAGGAGTTAAAATTAGTTAAAATTTTAGCATTTAGAGCCATTATAATGGTGTAATGTTGGCTACATTATAAGTACCTTGCAATTTTTGTATGTTTTTGCATGTCATTTAAAAATTTTTATAAACCTTTAGACACTTTTACTATTTTTCATCAATAGTCAAATTGTTTAAAAGTTACAATTTTATATTTAAAGTATATAATGAAATTTTGGTGTTCTATATTGATATACTTACTCTGATTTCTTCTTTGAAAATTTCATTTACATGGTGAATGTATATGTGATTTGAGGTACTAGTATTATGCTGAAGTTTCAGAGAATGATATGAAAAGTACTTCTGAGAATGATAAATCTTTTTGTAAGAAGACCAAACTACCCTGTAGCTTTTGGTGGGAAAAACTCTTATAGAAGTCTACAATGGAAACCAAACAATGAAAACTATGTAGATATTTGAAAAGTGATTAATTAGTATTTATTGCTGCAATTTTATAAATAATTAGAAGAGTTAATAAAAAATATATACTACTGAGAAAGTAGGGAAAGAATCTAAATATGTTAAATTGTTGGTAAAAGACAAAACAACTTTTAAAATGATTTGAAAGAAATCAGTGTAAACCGAAAAATCCCAATATGAACACCTAAAATGTTTGTTTATAAGAATATATTCATTTAATATATTTAAAAATAGTATGTCTATAAATAAATATTTAAGAATAATCTGTAAATTAGGTGACTTTGGCTTTTGATAAATTCATCATTCTCTGAGTTGGTTTTTGACCAACTGATTTTTAGCCAATTGGTCTGGAGCTCTTATCCCCTAAAGTATATGTCAGAGGGGGGGTGGGTCAAGGTCTTAGGGAATAAACACGGAGCCTGGCAGTCTGGGCACTCAGGGGGCAGTGAGTTCACTGGGGAACTTTGTCCAAGAGAAGCAAGATCATCGTAAGGGCGACTTGCTGTCCAGGTCAACGCCTCGCTCCAGCAAGGTCCCTGCTTTGGCAGCTTCCTTTTTTCCTGTCCTTCCTCCCCCTCTTCATCAGCCCCTTTTAACCCGTTTCCTTGAAACAAAACCCAGGCTCTGCAGAACACATCATAATCTCTGTATCACATGTAGGCCAAGATTTTTGGAGTAAAGTATTTGTGGCCCTGTTTCTGAGTCAGCCACAGATGATTCAAGGATTCACATCCTATTATACAGGCTTGGGGAGGGACAGCATCACTATTCAAGGACAGATATTTATTTGGTAAACATGTGGCAATGAGGCTAAATTCATCCATTGATGCTTCAAGTTGATACCTGGAGTACTAGTTGTAAGCATAAAACATAAAGAGTGGTAAACTTCTGGGATTCACTTTCACTCGAGGAACAAGTCAAGTGATTATAATTTCACCTTTTCTCCACCTGTCAAACATCACCTGCCTCAAATTAATTAGCCAAACTCTTATCATCTACACCCACCCACCTCCACTCTACTAGGACCATCATAAAATGATAGATAATAAGCTTTTATAGAATCCCTCCCCTGCCTTGGTTTTCTAATCTTTCTTTATTTCAGCTTTATTGAGGTATAATTGACAAATAAAATTGTAAAATGTTTTAAGTGTACATTGTACATTAGATAAATGTATACATTGTGAAAGGACCCCCCCCCATCTAGTTAATTAACATATTCACCACCTCTCATACTAATTTTTTTTAACCAGAAAATTTAAGTTCCACTCTCTTCATAAATTTCAGTTACAGAGTAGCAGATAATAATACAGGGTTATCAACTATAGTCACTCTGTTTTACCTTTGGTTTTCCAATCTTGGGGGACAGCTTGTTGGGTGAGACATTGCAGGGGAGAATACCAGCTCTCACTTGAAACAGCAATCTGAATTGTCCCTTCCCATGCTTTCTCAGTGCCATGGCTTATGGGATGAAGATGACATGACTGAGAGTGGCACCGACAAGGAAGAATCAGATGATGAGTTGTCTGCCAGTCATGGCAGAAGGGCCTCCTCTGATTCCCTGAAATCCATCAACCTGGCCGCGTCCACAGAGTCAGTGCATGTGTCCTTCCCTGAGCAGCCGACGGCCGTCCGGAGGAAGCGTTCTGGCAGCAGCTCCCAGATATCCTACAGATCCACCAGCTTTTCTTCGAATAGGTCCCAAAGAGGTATCCCTGGGCTGGGTACACTCCCTGAGGTGTCTCATTTTTCTGGTGCCTATGTGTCTGGGGCAGGGGAGTTTGTTGGGTGCTATCAAGGGGACAGATATTGGGATGTGAAAAGAAAGTGCTTTAAATCAGACCCAAATTCAAAGTCTGACTCAGCTGTGTGTGTCACCTGGAGCAGCCACATCATTACTCCAAATGTCTGTTTCTTCTGAAAGTTACCAAATGTTTGTGTACAGTCATCACTTGCATAATGACTTTTTGGTCAGTGATGGACCACATATGCAACAGTGGTATGCCACACAGTGTCAGTGTATAGTAGGCTGTGCCATCCATGATGTGTGTATCCTCTATGTTGTTTGCACAACCATGAAATTGCCCACTAACACATTTCTCAGAATGTACCTCCAATTAACGTATCTTTAATTGATGTGTGACTATGCTCATCTTCAGAATCTACTTTTCAGGCAGATGCTAGAAGGTCACGTTATGTTAATTTTAAGTTAGAGCAATTGAGACATGGGAAAATGGATGGATTGTGAACCCAATCTGAAAACCTGCAACCTAGGACCTCATTTAGCACAATAAAAGCTGTTCTTCCCATGCCTTTTGTCCTGGGACAAAGATCACGTAACAATGCAGGAAAGAGTCGTCATTGGGTGTAAAAACCCACAGATGTGTTTTACTACAGAAGCAGAGTTGAGACAGTAGATTCTAAATTTTCAGTCATTATTCTTCCAAACATGTGTGTTCTTCCCTCTGAAACAGCTTCCCTCTGCCATGTGGGGCCCAGGGGCTCCTGTGATATCTGTGTCAATAAGCCTATACCTCACAGTGCATCTTGGTTTCTTTTTATTTCTAGGCAGCACAAGCACTAGAAACAGCAGTCAAAAAGGGAGCAGTGTTTTGAGCATCAAGCAAAAAAGCAAAAAGGAACTTTATATGGAAAAACTTCAAGAGCATTTAATCAAAGCAAAAGCATTTACCATAAAGAAGTGAGTGCATGCAAACACTTGGGTTATAGGTTTTATTTTTTGGCTGAGGAACTTTGGGAGATAATTAATAACAATTATGTCATATATATCAAAAGTGAAGAACAGAGAAGTGGCTCTTTAGATCACAAATATCATCTTAGGGGAGAAAAAATGACACATTATTATATTGTTTTTTAAAATCACTTTTGAATAATGAGATTTCTTTTTATAGTCATTGTATTTATAAACACACATTTTCTATTTGAATGGGATAAATAATTTCAGAAGCTTTCAGTATGTAATTCCAGGCATTATCATGGAAACATCGACTGGACAGAGAGGAATTTGATGTCAAAACTGGAAGGACCTTAGACATACACCCTCATTTTAGAGAGGGAAAACTGAGACACATGGTGGACAAATGGAGTACCCATTATCATATACTGGGTCTCCAGCAAAGTGCACAGGTTCTTCCCAAGTGCCGGGGGTACAGACAAGCAGCAGATGAAGAGTCAAAATAGAGGAACATGCGGTAGGGCTGGTCCTGAGTATGGGCCCTAAACAGGAGGGCCATCCACATCTGAACATAGCCTTAAATTGAAGACAAAATCCAGAGCACAGTAAAGATAGGACAGAGGCTGGACCGACAAGCCAGAGCCAGGAGGACATAGTAACAAAGCATGGAGCAAAGTGAGCTCAAAAGCCCAGGGCAGTACCTGGGAACCATAAGAGGCCCAGAACCCGAAAAGGGGAGGAGCAGGGTTGCCTAACAATGACCTAGTGCCTGGGCACCCCTTGAGACCTAAGCACCTCATGTATTCCCATTTATTTCTCACCCCAGCCCTGTGCCTCAGGTCTTATTATCACCTTCATTTTACAGAAGAGAAAATGAAAACAAGGAGACTTAAGTAGCATGTTTAAGTTCTTACGGTTGGGGAGTAAATTGAAACAGGTGACAGGCCAGGCACCTAAATTTCAGGGCATTATATCACTTGATTTCATTATCAGTCAAGAGAAACGGTTTGTGATCCCACCAGCAGAAAAGTCTACAGTACCTGCCTTGGTAATGAACTTGTACACACTCTGTTAAAGCAGGAGATGCCCCCCAGCAGGCCTTTCCTGAGGCTGAGAGAGGGAGGTCCACTCTGGCTTGAAAAAGAAAGGCAGAGGAACAGAATGATTGTGGTATCTGGTCATTTATCCACTTGTGCCTCTCCTGAAGCAAACAGGTGGGGTCTCTGTTTTGCAGGACTCTGCAAATATATGTGCCCATCAGAGAGTTCTTCTACAACCTCATCCATCCGGACTACAGCGCCGTGACCGATGTGTATGTGCTTATGTTCCTGGCTGACACTGTCGACTTCATCATCATTGTCTTTGGCTTTTGGGCCTTTGGGGTAGGTGAAGGCCACCATACATCCAATGACTAATAGTGATGCTGTCCTGTGAAATGCCACTCAGGTCTGAGCCTGTTCTCTCTTTCCCAGAAACACTCAGCAGCCACAGACATCACCTCTTCGCTGTCCGAGGACCAAGTCCCAGGGCCGTTTTTGGTGATGGTCCTCATTCAGTTTGGAACCATGGTGGTGGACCGAGCACTGTACCTCAGGAAGACCGTACTGGGAAAGGTCATTTTTCAGGTCATTCTTGTGTTTGGAATTCACTTCTGGATGTTCTTCATCTTGCCTGGTGTGACTGAGAGGTAAGATCTTTAGAAACGGGAGCCAAAGGCCCACTTTCAGGCAAACGTATTTCATAAGGTTATGCAGCAGCACAGCACGATCACCAGGTACAGGAGAGGTGCGGTGAAGCAGCCACAACCATGGGAAATGTTAGAGGGTTTAATCACAGTTGCATTCAGTGTGAATCCAAAGTGTGAATGGATTCCCCAAAAATATTTTTATCGCGTGTGTGTACGTATTCATAAAAGATAGGGTTTTCAGAGGGAACAGCCTCAAGGATGAGAGCAAGCCTAGGGTCATTATGCTGTGACCATGTCTGCACCTTAGCACAGCGATTTGCAGCCGGTGTGCTGTGCGCACACCAGTGTGCCACGGGAATTTTTAAAAGATACAACACCTGACTGTTTAGTCAGGGGCACTGATCTCTTTTCCTTTTGATTGTCAAATTAAAAAATGACAACTGCCAACATAACAATGGCTGTCTGAAGTGCATGAGTCAAAAATATACCTAATATTTTGACAGATCGGCAAAAAATATGTATTTTTTGCTGCGCAACAGAATTTTATTAGTTAGTTTATGTGTGCCATGAGGTGAAAAAGGTTGAAAAATGCTACCTTAGTAGATACAGAAATGAATTGGGACATGGTGTTAGGATGAGAGGGTTTGAGACTGTCATATGAGAAGTGGATGAGAAAATTGTAGACTGTTTAACTGGTAGAAGAAAATCTAGAAGATGGTGGGGGTAGGTGATATAGCATCTGCCACAGAGGGTACAAGTGAGGGGTAAGTGTAATAGCATTTGGAAAGAGCCTGGTACAGTCTCAGCACACAGAGAAGCAAGAGTTCAGACCCATGATGCTGTGGCACTGCTGCTGTTACCACAACTCTTGCTGCTGGTCAAGATGGGTTGGAGATGGGAGACTTAAAAAGAGTAGCCTAAAGTTTAATAAGAAAAGTCCTGGTAAGGTCCTAGGAGGCTGCTAATACCATCACTCCCTCAGTCACCTTGAACCTCAAGCATCTTATGTGTGGACCTCCTTCAATTCCCCAAGGGCACCACGTCCTCCAAAATCTCAAAGCCCCCTGCTCCCTCCCCTTCTCTCTCATCTCTAACCCACAGTGCCTCTTCATCACTCTTTAGATCTTGGTAACAATGTCACTTTTCCCAGGTCTTCTCTCTCCATGCCACCACCCCAAATAATACTTGGGACAAATTTGGTGCTTAATGAATGAACAGATGAATGAGTCAATTGATAACAGAAAAGCAAAGGAAACAGTTATAAACAGGAACTATCACTTCTCTTAAGTTATGAAAATAAAGGTTCCACAGAAGCGGAACATGGAAGTGTTCATATAATGTAATAGGAATGATATTTTTAATAAACATGTCATTAAAAGTCTTCGCATGTAACATTAATTTGATCTTATACATCAGAGTCATTTCATAGCCAAGCTTTATGAATAACATGTCCACGAGGCTGGCTAATACCATTTTTTTGGAAGTGTGAATAGAAAATAATGAAAATGGATTTTACTTGTGTGTTTCATAAGCTAGTTCAAATGTAATTCCTAATGAGGGAACCCAGATCTGCTCCAGCAATGCTGGAGCTAAATGTCTGTTCTCACCGGGGTGTTCAGGCCCTATTTGGTTTTAACACAGGAATTATTACTTTGTAATAATAACTGTTGGAAATGCAAAATATTTAAAAACTAAAAGTGAAATTAAGACCATTTTTGTTGAGTCTAAAGTAGAACCAACTAAATAAAGGATTGTTACCTAGAAGACTCCTAATACATCAGTAAGCCTCCTGTTCCACACTGTATTTTGGGAGAGTAAATATATTTCATATAATAAAAGTAATTTGGATTAAAGCAAGTAGTTTGTAAAAATATTAGAATTTGCTCATGAAAGTGTTGTGAATCTTATTTGTTCGTCTTTAAAATAGAATAAATTCTCTATAAATATTTAGTTACAGCTAATCAACTCCCATGATAGTTGGATGATGAATGTCGACATATAAAAGCATCAAATAGGTATTCTCCACCAGGCCTCATAGAAACCCTTATTTTCAGAGGACAAAGAGATCTGTCAAAGATTTCTATACCTACTGTGTAATTTTACAGATTAATATAAGTAAAACCCATACAGAAGGTTGATCTCCCTAAAGTCATTCAGCTAATTATTGGTGAGGCCAGATCCCAGTCCCAGCCCTCTTGGCCCTGCTGTACACTGCAGCTACTGTGTACTACACTCCTCCCTCACGGGAGGCATCCGGGCTTGCTTTCACGCATATCTTTTAAAGTAACAGAGCCTGCTGTTTCATTGTGCAGTATCAAAGGATTTGACTCTTGCAATCCCAGGAGAGAGCTCCAGAGCCCCAGAGCACTGAGCTCTGAGCTTTGCTACGGCCTTACACAGAAGTCTCCATGAAGACTAGTGCTCCCATAAATGCAGCAACGGCGACGGCACAGAGATTCACGTTAGCAGGATCAAATCACCAAATAGTTTCATTACTCCAGCCTGCTAGTTTGCTATTGCTGCTGGAACAAATTAGCCCACCCTTGGGGCTTAAAACAACACAAATTTAGCATCTTACCTTTTTATAGATCAGGAGTTTGACACAGGTCTCATTTGACTAACAGCAAGGTATTGGCAAGGCACCTTCTTTCTAAAGGTTCTGGGGGAGAAGCTTCCTTAAGTGCCCACATTTCTTGGCTCATGGCCCCTTCCTCCATCTTCAAAACCAGCAACAAAAGGTCAAGTTCTTTTCTCATTGCATCTCTCTCACCCTTCTGTTTTCAAATCTCCTTCTGACCACAGCTGAAAAAGATTTTTTTCCCCTTAAGGATTCATTGATTAGATTGGACCCACTTGGATAATCTAGGATTTTCCCTTCATCTCAAGGTTCTCAACCTTAAATATCTGCAAAGTCCTCTTTGCCATGTAAGGTAACATATTCATAGGTTCCAGGGATTAGGACATGCACATCTTTGCAGGGGTAGGGCCATTATTCTGCCTACCACATTGTCCACCAGGCTTTGTAGTGATTAACAGCATGGTAACAATACCTTCCAAAACAAATATAGGTGAAATATTTGTTATAATGACTCATTGAATGAAAGCTTCTCCTGTGGTGACTTAAAATTGTGCATATTCAATGCAATTTCACATTTATTGAGCACCTACTATGTCAAAGGCAGTAGGGCAGGTGAAAAGGGGATGACATCAGCATGAATACAGAATGGACTAATCCTCCTGTGGGAAGGCCCACACAGCGGGCTCCCAGGGCTCATGGCACTATGATAATCACTAAACCTATAGCCACAGAGAACATTTGTCTGCCAGACTCACCTTTGAGCCTCATCTGATGGCCATTTCTAATGCAACAGATTACCCTATGTTTATTTTTGGATATTTAAGTCAAGATTCATTAAGACTGGTGAACCTTTGGTCTTCATTGACAGTGTATCAGTGACAACATAATTTTTTGATATTTCAAATTATGCTGCCATTACTTAACATCCAAAATTCATTTTTTCTCCTTCTGTTATCAAAAATTTAATTCATTATTATGCAAAGAAAACATTTATTAATATCCATATTGTCTAAGTCCTTTAGAAAAAGAAAAATATATTAGGAGTCTTTTAAGCTATGTAGGTGAAAATTATAGCACTGAACATCAGGGAGCTCCAATATCTTGAATAATTAATCTGAAAAAATGTTTTTTTCTGTGGATACACCATTATTCAGTCCACAAACCTAGAGGGGTTGTCTGCAGTCTAGAAAACACCGTGCAGTAGATGCTGTGGGAGTCATAGAGATGACCCTGGCCGCTAGCAATAAAACATGTAGAGACCACCAAAAAAATCTTCCAGTATAAGACAACATTAATGTCCCTAGTTAGATTTAACATGATTACTTCAGGAACTATAGATTAGCTACTACTTATTCCAAGTTGACACACTTTAAGGTTGTAGGAGGGAAAAATTATCTAATGGGTAAAACATGTGTTGGTCCTTTCATAAGGAATAGAAGGCAATGTGGTTTTATGTCTTGGACTATAACTTTGATAGGCATAGAAGAATTCTTCCTGATGGCATTTCCATATCGATTACCTGTAAAATCTAAGGGCACTTCCCTAGAGAGCTAAAAAAAATTCTCTCTGAATATTAAACAATAAATACAGTTTCTAGAAAGAGTGAGGGAATGAATAGTTGATGTGAGCTCTCTGATATTTTTATCAATAACTTGTCAAGTGCTAGATCATGGTCAAATACAAATAGTAAAATTAATTCATTACATTCTGAAATAAACAAAGCTGGATTTTTCTATAGGGGAGACATTTATAAGCAATATTTTTTTACTTCTTCAGCTGTTGAGATCTATGTAGAGAACCCTAGGTTCCCCCAGATATATAGGCCAATGTATCCCTGGCTTATTTTGGATCTTGTCAACTAAATATTAGCTATTTCCAATTTTAAAACATTATATTTTCTTCTAATAAAAAATTAAAAGTTAATAACACAAATCCAAAATACAATATTAAGAATTATGTACTGCTTGCATTAAAAAATACTCATTTCTCTTAATTTCAGCACAGGGAAGATGATATCTGGGTATTATAAAATCAAAGTTATATTTTCTATTTTCTTTTAAGAATCTGTACTGATCATATTTAAGACTCTTGAAGAATGCTGTATTTATCCAAAGGAAAACAAAGAAGGTCCTATAGGTCATCATTCTTTGAAAATGTGTTTCATTTTTTCTGTTAGTATGAAATTTACTTCCACTATTTCTGCTCAAACTTATGCTAACATTCACAAACTTTACAACACTATGGTTGTACATTTTGCTTTTCTTCTTTGTTGAACTTTAATTAGGACCAGGGTGGCAGCAGCATCCACATTGTGAGAAAAATGTTGTTAGCAAATTTACTTAGTAATTTTTTTTTAATTATAGCCTAAACAATTGACTAATGCATTAATACCTTAGAGGCATCATTCATAGGATTTTTCAATTATTTGATTTTATTAACCTACCTTTGGCTTTTGAAGTGACCAACTATGTTTAGTATATTCCTTAGAATTGACTGAATTAAGTTAAATGCTAGAGGAGGAATTAGGATTTTTTAAACAGTTCTAGACTGATATCTTTTTATGAGAATAGTATTCCCTCACTTTTTCGAATTTTTCTGTTTTAGGAAATTCAGCCAGAACCTGGTTGCTCAGCTTTGGTACTTTGTGAAGTGTGTTTACTTTGGGTTGTCTGCCTACCAAATCCGTTGTGGTTACCCAACACGAGTCCTTGGAAATTTCCTCACAAAGAGCTACAATTATGTCAACCTCTTCTTGTTTCAAGGGTAAGGACACACTTTATTTTGCCACAGTCACTCAAAAAGAGGAAGCTCACAACTGAAAGGCATTTTGTCTCCTACCTAGGAAGGAACAGAAAGAGGAAGAATGCTGATGTGCAGGAATGTAGATCATCATGGAATTCTCTCAGTGTTTAGCAAAGAACAGACATGCTTCTTGAAATGCCTTTCTATGTGTAGTTACCACACACCTGGCCAGAGTGTTGTTCTAGGGTCATCCACATGGGTTTCCTATTTCTGTATCCTGTATAATTACTGTGATAATATTTTGGGATACATCATCCTTAAGTATTAATGTGCTTTGGGGCACAATGGGACATATTATTTGGAACCTAGACTATTCCCAAATACTTTTGGAATTTTGCATATACAACAAGTTGATCCATTGAAAAGGGCCACTTATTCCCTCCAACATCAGTGGGAATGCCCTATGACTTGCTTATTCCTGGTAGTAAGTTAGCTATCAAAGGGAGCATGTATCTCTTCCATGTGAGAATTTAATTGGGAACATCTCCTCTCCATTCCCTCAGAAATTGGTCCATGGCATAAAAAGTCAGTCTGCTCCTAGTTAGCACCAGACCTGGGGACTGGGGACTTAGTCATAGAAGAGGTGTTGAACATACTCAGATGTTACGAACCTCCCTGTGCAGAACAATGTTTCACTTAGTGCTGTCCTGTGTGGAAGCCTGATAGATCTTCAGGGGGTTGAATTAGTGCTCTCTCCACAAAGCTGGGTAGCCCTGGGGAGAATTCTAAGTGGTAATCCAGCTGTTGTGAGGGCCCTTGGATGGACCCAGGCCCTCCAACCTGGGAGAAGCTCTGTGTCAGTCAAGAAACCAGGAACAGTCCCCATACTCAAGAGGAGCCCATGCCAGCCCATTCCCAACTGAAATATAAGAGACTAAGCCAGAGTCCTCTTAGCCTTATTCATCTATTCATTCTACCAGCTGTGGGCCCTACTCTGTGCCCCCAGTGGAATGTTTTTTCCCTCTGATGTCTCTTATTTGCTTTCATCTTTCACTTAACAGGCATATTACCTTTCCTAGCTTATTCAACAACAAACCCCCAACAATTCAATAATCCTATGACCAACAGATTCTTGTAACATGAACAAATAAATGTTTTCCAAAGTTAAACTGTGGTTATTTTCAGGTATGGTTTTATATATAGAAAATACCAAAGACTCACTCCAAAAAGCTTTAGAATTGATCAACAAATTCAGTAGAATTGCAGAATATGAAGTCAACATACGACACCTGTCCAGAAAAAGCCCAACCATTGTTAATATAATGAGAACAGTTTTTGGTTTGTACAACATTGATGTAACCTGGGAGCAAAGGAGAGTGGACTGGAATGTGCATGTGTGAACAATGATGACCTCACTAGTCAGTGGGGGCAGTAGACACTGTTGAGTGAGCATGTGTACTGTGTGGCTCTCTTTCAAAATGACTCACCAAATAGAGCAGCGAATCTGCATCAAATTTTGCATTAAGCTTGAACATTCCTCCACGGAAATTATTTGGATGATTCAGAAGGCCTCAACTATAGGCAACTGGTGATTGGCAGCTTTATCATGACAATGATACCCACTCATGTATCATGTCTCATGAAGAGTTTTTTGGTGAAACATCAAATCACCCAGGTGACTCAGCACCCCTACAGCCCAGACTTGGCACCCTGTGACTTCTGGCCTTTCCCAAAACTAAAATCACCTTTGAAAGGGAAGAGATTTCAGACCATCGATGAGATTCAGGAAAATATGATAGGGCAGCTGATGGCAATTGGGAGAACTGTGTGAGGTCCCAAGGTGCCTACTTTGAAGGAGACTGAGGTGTCATTGTCTTAAGTACAATGTTTCTTGTATCTTGTGTCTTCTCCAATATATGTCTCTATTTTTCATATTCCATGGCTGGATATCTTCTGGACAGACCTTTTAGAGAAATCAGTTGCATCTCTATACACTAACAAAGAAACATCTGAGAAAGAAATAAAAGTTCTTTCATTTACAATATCAAAAACAATAAAATGCTTAGAAATAAATTTAACCAAAGAAGTGAAAGATTTGTATAATTTCTTATATAAGAATTGAAGAAGACACCATTAAACATTTAAACAGGGAATCCCAGTTTGTTAAGACCATCAGCCAAAAAAAAAAAAAAAAAGAAAAGAAAAGAAATGGAAAACACCAATCCATTTATTAGACTTGTAATGAAAAATAATTGTATTCCAAGTTGAATTTTACCATAAGGGTCACTTTGAGAATTTTTTTTCTAAGATTTAAGGGCTAAAATATTAAGGAACTATATGAGTTCTCAGGGTTGTCTGGGTTTTGGGGACAATCCCAGAACTGTCTCTCTAACAAGATGTGGTTTCCACCAGGTTCCGCCTCGTTCCATTTTTGACTGAGCTAAGGGCTGTGATGGACTGGGTGTGGACAGACACGACCTTGAGCCTCTCCAGCTGGATCTGTGTAGAGGATATCTATGCTCACATTTTCATCCTGAAATGTTGGCGGGAGTCAGAAAAAGTAAGCCAATAAAATGCCTTTCCCCTGTTTGTTTCTCTTAGATACAGGCTGCTTCTAAGATTAATGTGAACTTCTGCAAGTCTTGCGGCCAAATAAATGGAGACAGGGGCAAAAATTACTAGAAGCTATAAATGTCCTGTTGACTTTCACCCCACTGGAGTTGTGAATCTTGAACACACGGCTGCCTTAGCAATAGCATCCAGATGTGTTCTTCTTTTGGCAACTGTATATTGTAGTTGCTTTTAAAAGAAGAAATTATATATTGCTGTGTGACTCAATAATTCTTAAATGGCTCTTTTGGGAACAGCAGGGAATGTGCTATGGTGGAGAAAAGTGGGGTCAGGTGGCTTGGACTCAGAGTCACCACCTGATGTCCTCTTTGATGAGAGATAGTGTAACTGCCTTGTGTAAAAGAAACAGAAGGGCAAACACTTGATCATTCTGCCAGGTTGAATGCTATGGTTAAATATGGATAGAATTACAATTATCTGTTGGTTTTTCAAGTTTAACATATGAAACAGGATCCTGTTACATAAAAGCAATAAAATACTCAAGTATTATAACATTTGCTGAGGTGGCATAAAATGTCTTTTTGCTCATCTCTATGATAATCTCATTGGAAAAGTCCCCTCTGGTCCATATAATTTCTGTGTTCTTCAGTTTCTTAGGAGAATTTCAGCTTTATAGTTATGGGACCCATTGTACCATGGCTTCTGTGTTTATGGGGCTTATGGGAGTGAAAGAGATGGGGCTGGCAGTATACTTAAAATCATAGTAGCTTCTCCTGATTTTTAAGAGCAAAAGAGCTGACATAATGACAGAATATGAGAACCAATCTACCAAAGGGACATTGAGAGTAGAATCAGGATGACAAAGGGTTTGGAAATCATGGCATATGAAGAAAAGTAGGAAGAATCCAGAATTGTTCAGTCAGAAGTCAAAAAAAATGGAGACACAAACTTTCAAATACTGGAAAATAGATTTTAAAATTTGAGTTACTTTATAAGATCCAAGAAAGCAATATTAAGAAAAGTAGGCAAAAGCTCCTACAGTAAGTTTCAATGGAACATAAAGATCCTTCTAACAATCACAGAGGGGCTTCTTCACAAGGTGGTCACTGAAAGGTGCCCACATACACACAAAGTCACACAGAGGAAAATTTACATTGCAAAACCTCTGTGCTAGGAAGGGCCAGGTCTACCTCCTGGAACCATTCCTTCAGTAGGTATTATATCAGTTATCTATTGCTAATAACAAACTACCTCAAAACTTAGTGGTTTAAAATAACAATCATTTTGTCTGCTTACAGTTCTGTGGATCCACAGTTTGAGAGGTGGGCTACTGGACAGTCTAGCCTGGAAACATTCCTGTCACTGTCATTTCAAGGGACCAAGCATAGGCAAGGGCAAGGCAACGGAGTCAGTTCAAGAGAGAGAAATGTCAAGAGGGTCATTTCAGAGTGCAGAGGATCTGAAGCTCTCAGATGGCAAGAAATGGACCAGTAGGAAAAAGAAAATTACAAATTCTTACCATCAGAGCCAAAAGAGGAAGGTCCAGATGAGGTTCTACAGTCAGTGAACAAAGGCATGCTCATGGCTCAGTAGCCTGTACCCTCCAGAACGTAGAGGAGTTCTTCTATCATGAGCAAAAGAGATAGCATTTCCGGTCCCCGAGCCTGCCCAAAGGGGCCCGGAAACTGTGAGAGATTGCTTCCTCTGGGTGAAAAGAAGAGGACTCTTAAGAGGGCTGTTTTTTCTGAATCAGAACTCACATAACTGCCCCACATAAGTACAGGGCCACTTTTCATGTGAACAGCTGTGGCTGCCCTGTTTATCATTTTATATATGATTTTTCCTGCTTTTGAGCCAACAGGTGACAACCTTTCTGAGACTGTAGTGACACAATCATATCTATTGCCATCCTTATAAAAGGCAGGGTAATGCTGACCTAGAACACTGGAGATTTCTACATAACAAAAGAGTTGCAATCATCCTTTTATCCTTTTTATTTTATCTTTAAGAAATAAAAGCCTCACCCAACAATTTCACTTCTGGGAATATATCTGGGAAAAAAAAAACCCAAACACAAATTCGAAAGAATATATGTACCCCTATGTTCACATCAGCATTGTTTACAATGGCCAACATACGGAAACAGCCAGAATGTCCATCAACAGACAAGTGGGGAAAAAGGCTGTGGTACACGTACACAGTGGGATGCTGTTCAGTCATATAAAAGAAGGAACTCTTACCTTTTGCGACAGCATGGGTGGACCTGGAGATCATTATGCTAAGTGAATAAGCCAGTCAGAGAAAGACATTTAAACACTATATGATTTCACTTATATGTGGAATCTAATGAACAAAATAAACCAACAAACAAAATAGAAACAGACTCGTATGTACAGAGAACAGACTGACAGCTGTCAGAGAGGACGGAGCTTGGGTGGGGGGTCTAGGTAAAAAAGGTAAAAGGAGTAAGCAGAAATAAAACCTCATAGACAAAGATAATAGTATGGTGATTACAAAAGGGGAAAAGGAGGTGGGGGGAGATAGAAGAGAATAACAGGGGGTCAATGGTGATGCTAGGACATTTGACTTGGGGAAGTAAACACACAATATAACATATAGATGATGTATTATAGAATTGTACACCTAAAACCTATATAATTTTATTAATCAATGTCACCCCAATAAATTCAATTTAAAAAAAAAGAAACAAAAGCCTCTTTTTAATGTATCACCTCTACTTAAATATATGCTTCTATCTTATGCTAAGTCTGTGGCTATTTAAAACACATGGTAAAACATCCTGAGAACTTTAGGTATGTGGGAGGTAAGGGAGTCTAAACGAACCTGACACTAGTTCCTACTTCATTCCATAAGAGGCTGAAACATTACCAGTGATGACCACTTGTCTAGAATGAAGCAGAGGAGTAAGCTTCTTTTAAAAGCAACTTTTCTTGGGGGTTATTCCATATTGCATGTAATATGTTCCTGGGGTTTTATGAATGCACTTTATGAAAAAACAAGTTTCCTGATAGGCCAAATTGTTGGCATGAGCACACACGCAAGGCAGGTCCCTCACTCCAGGTCATTTTTCGCAGTGATTTCCATGCAGCCACCTCCCACAAACATTTAAGAAGTTGTTTGGAAATGTAGCATGACCGAAACTACAAACTGAGCAATATGGATGAGACTTGGCTCACCTGGAAAGGGGTGATGGAGCAGCACAGGACAAGGTGACAGTTGGATAGAAAATGAAGGGAAAGATAGCCTCATAATTAGTGAGAGGCCAAAGGCTTCGGTCCTGTTCTGCCCTGGGAAATGCATGGAGGGGTGAACAGGGAGAGGGGGAGAATGGAAGAGAGGTTCTGGGAGCTTTTGAGGTGAGCCTGAAAGACACTGGCCTTCAGGAGAGGAACCAACATTGTCCCACTTCAGGCAGAAGAGGTTCAAACTGTTCTTGACAGAGAATAGATAAACCTCTTTTAACTCACAAAGCTCTTCATTACGTAACACTAGGGTGCTGTTGGAGTGGGTTAAGTGAGCCATTGTCTAAACTTGCTTCATTGACAAAATAATGAAAAAGCAAATCTGTGTGTCTGAGTATGAAAGAGATATTTTGAATTTTCAAATATTCTAGTTTTTCTTTCAAATCAGAAAATTCTAAGCACCGATATCAGATTCTAGTGCAAAGATGTTAAAATACTGTCCTTAATCTGAACTTCATGCAACTTCACAATACAGAGTCACTTAGAAGCATGATCTTTTCTACAGAGTAAACAACGCTTTCCATATTGGCTCTGATCTGCCCTCCAGTCCAGCACGTGTCATCGCGTTTCCAAGTCCATATTCAGGAATCACTGAACGTCAGCTTGTAGGGCCCTTCAGCGGTGCTCTTTAAAGTTCTCAGAGAGGCCTCTGCTGTCTTCCAGACTTCTCTCTTAGTTTGTAACCCAGAGCTCAGTGCCTACCGGCAGAATGTGGATTATTTTTCCTTGCCTTAACCTACCGAAATGAACACATCCCAAGGGAGTGTTAGCCTCAGGTTTGGGAGACGGCACAACTGCCCCATTATGTATTCAGGCTAGCTTAACTTCAGGGGTCACCCTGGAAGGAAAATAGGTCACTGGGAAACAACACTTAAGCAAGGAATATTTAGAGCTGGAGCAGTTTTAATACCAGGAGCAAAGCAGGCTCCTTCCACCTTGCCCATAGCCTCTAAGACAGAGGTTAGTGTGTCCTCAGTGAAGTGAATGGAAGTGATTCCAGCCCCACCACATACTCTGCTCTTGTATAGGAGCAAGTCCCTCATGTGACACACACATACCTACCATCACCCCCTACCCCACCCTGCTCAGCACAGCACCCAAGCACGGGCCCCTGCAGAGTTACAACACGGAGCAAGGGCTGGTTGATCCTACAGATCTTACTGCATGATGTGAACATTGTTTGGACAACGTGTATGATGAATGATGTGAAAAATGTTTTTCCACACACCAAAGGGAAGGAAGGGTCAATTGAAAGGCACAGCTTTTGAATACTCAGTAATTTAAAATAAAATGTCTTTCTCCTGCATGCTCCCATAAAACCAGAAGCTTTGTTCAGCAAAGTATTTGATCTGTTGGTCCTTAGGTTCATCACTAGGAAAACTCACACTGCAACTTTAAAGAGAAAGTCACTCAGGTCCCATTGGTCCCTCATGGCACCATGGTAGGGACATGTAGGGAGCTCATTTCAGCTTCATGTCACTACCTAACTGTTCCCAGGTTGGGACAAGTTTGCTCTCCCCACTTCAGAGCAAAAAGAGCAGAATCAGGACTAAATCAAATCACTACCCCATGGGAGGAGCCCTTGTCCTCCCCATCTTCTTTTCAAGGGACAGTGGCCTGAGACTTCTGTAAATTCTTCCATTGCAGAGATACCCTCAGCCCCGGGGACAAAAGAAGAAGAAAGTGGTGAAATACGGCATGGGAGGCATGATCATCGTTCTGCTCATCTGTATCGTCTGGTTTCCTCTTCTCTTCATGTCTTTGATCAAATCTGTTGCTGGGGTGATCAACCAGCCCTTAGATGTTTCAGTCACAATTACCCTGGGAGGTTACCAGGTAATCACTGTGCATGTCCTCCAGGTCTCACTCACCTGCAAGTACCTTATCTAATGTACTCCTTTCCTGATAACCTCCTACAGGATGTTTAGTTAGGTTTTGCCAATCCATATTTCCTGTCTAAATTTTGACTTCTTGGCAAATATGTGACATTTGAAATAAGGTACAGAAGGCAATGAAAGAATAGTTCTGTTCTTGTTTTGACTGCAAGAGTAATCACTTCAAAAAGAGACCTCTGAGGCTAGCTGCCACTGGGTATTCAGTGGGTGACATACTATGCAAATATTTTTCCTTTAACCCAGGATGCAGAGAAAAGCTTCAGAATATTGACAATACTGTGTATCTTGTTTTACAGCCTATTTTCACAATGAGTGCCCAACAAAACCAGCTGAGAATTATGGACCAGCCAATGTTTGATAAATTTATAAAAGCTTTCTCTAGGGACACTGTAAGTAATTGTATATAATAGATCTCTATGAAGACCTTTCATCTAGGTGAGCGAGTGGTTGTCATATTATTACTTTGTCATGTGTTGGGGGGTTGGCTTTTCAGGGATTGTCAGTTGTACACAGGAGATTCCTAGCCACTGACTGCTTTGATCATCTAAGACATTATGTCTATATTATTGGATGTAAGTGTTAATAAAGCTAATTTTATTCCAGAACGTTTTAATGTAAGCTCAATGGGTATTGATCCTTTTAAAAAATGTTTTAATTTTTTAAATTGTGGTAATGTTGATCCTTTCACTGGTAGGTCTACTCTGGGAATCTGTCCTAAAGAAGTTCAAAATATGGGAAAAGCACTGTGTCAGTAGCTACTTCTGATAGCATTCCCTATATTAGTAAAAAGTGGAAGCAACTTGAGGAGTCACCAAGTAAGGACTGGTTGAATAAGTCATAGTGTATGTAAGAAGTGAATTTGATTAGCACTGACTTCCCTCAGGTGGTCACAGTAGACAAATTTCTTTACATGCTAGGTTGTCTGACTATTTTCCGAGTAACTTCTTTTGTAATGAAAAATAATCATAACAAAGACTGTACACGGCATGAAAATTTCTCAAGATAAAACATAAATGAAAAAGGATTTAGAATATTTTCAAAGATAAAAAGTAAGATATACATCCCCTACTGCATAAAACAGCAACAGTGTTCTGGTGGCAAAGTTGTGGCTAATGTTATTCTTTTCTCTACATTCCAACTGTTAATAATATTATAACATTATTTTTCATAATTAAAGTTTGTTTTATAAATAATATTGTTTACTTAATTTTTTAAAAGTGGTTAAGCAAACAGACTTTTCTCTTTAGTAAAATTATTGGTCTATAATGCACACTGTCAAAATCAACCTTGAGGGATGAACAACTAGGAGGGCAGGGCCAGGATGTCCTGGGTGGATGAAATTTGACCCTCTCATGAGAGGGACATTTCCTAATAGTTGATAAATTTTCTTCTTAGTGGGAAGGAAAAAAGACACAAGATCACCTGATTTTTCTTCACTGTTTGATTGGAATGGTTCCATAACTGTACCAAGGTCTCAGCATCACCACTGGAGTTTGATGATGTCACTGGGAGCCACCCTTACCCATGGGCAGGGGAATTAAGTCAGTGCAATGGAAGACCAAGATAACCTGTTACAGAAATGTTCCTTCAGTAGGGAGAAATTCTCTCCATACAATCAGTTAAAAGGAGGAGTAGAGACTTTCTTGATACATCATCATGTATGTGATCTATTTATGAATGTGTATTTGTGTGCATATAGGGTGCTATGCAATTTCTGGAAAATTATGAAAAAGAAGACATAACAGTAGCAGAACTCGAAGGAAACTCAAATTCCTTATGGACCATCAGCCCTCCCAGTAAGAAGAAAATGATGGAGGAACTTGTGAACCCCAATAGTACCTTCCCTGTTGTTTTTTCATGGAGTATTCAGAGGTAGTTACTGTATTTCCATACATAATTTCCCCTTTTCCCTACTTAAACTCGGGGGGCAGGGGGGAGTTGCTTAAAAGGATAGAAAAATTAAATTAGTGTGGATCTTAGTTCACATTATATCTTGGGAACATTCACTCAATGCTACAGCTAACATTTTTGTTTATTAAATAATGATTTGCCTAGGAATCATTGATTCCTTTTTACTTTTTACTACTCAGTTCCTTTTTACTACTAAGTTCCATTTTAAAGAGAGGCTAGCAATGAATTCTGTGAACAAGAGAGAAAAGTAGAGAGAAAAGAGAGTGATGACTAATAAAATGAAAGAGTCTGGGTATATCGTGAGATTCCCCTGAAAGGTTGAAATTTGGTCTTAATAACAAAGAACATGTAGCCTCTGGAGCCCTGGCTTCTCACTTGCATGTCTCCAACATCAGGGGAGCCCTAGCAGATCATTTCTCCAAGTGTGAGGTGTGAGAGCAGCTTGGCAGACCCAGGAGGGGAGAGCTAAGGGAAACTGCTCTTCACCTAACCCAGAGGCTCATTAAGGTCAGTTGAGGCCCCGGATGCAGAAGAAAATATTTAAATATACTATCAGGTTTTACCGCCAATTGCAAACTTGTATGTAATTAAAATTGCACATATGAAACCAAACTTGGTGTCATTAGAAAAAAGTGTAAAGTTGGGGTTTTGCGGGGACCTTCAGAAGTCGGGGCCCAGGGCACACGCATGGTGCGCCCGCTGTTAAATCCGCCTCTGACACCTAACCTGAGCCAATGACCAGCATTCAACCGTTACTTCATTTATGTAGACAGAGCATATCTTAATAAAAGTTTTTGCATCCTAAAGTCCAACATGTAGGTGAGGTAAATCAGGTGACACAATACACCAGTGATTAGTTTAGTTTCTTTCATCACAGTTGTCACTCAGGACTCTATACAAGTTTGTCAGTCAAGTTTTGGGTTCACTGGGCTCCACAGTTCCAGCTTCTTGGATAGAATTAAGAAAGAACTGTGACAGTAGTGGCAGTGAGGGGAGGTGAGGGTGTGGAGGGATTGGGCAAAAAGGAGAAAGGACTCATGAACATGGACAACAGTGTGGTGATTGTTGGGTGGAGGAGGTATAAGAGGACTAAATGGTAATGGAAAAAAATACAAAAAAGATTAAATTTTAAAAAGACTCATTATAGGTACAGAAGAAAGCCTTCTAGAATCTAAAGTGAATTCGCAAGGAAATAGTAAAGAAATATTTCAAAGGGGGCAGTTCAGAATTTAAAGAACTCCTTTAATCTTATTTCCTCCTTTTACATGTCCCCAAACTCCTCACATGGAATTCCGTACTGCCAAAAATTTTACTTATTAGCCTTTCTTTGAAGAGCTACCAAAAAACAAAAATAACATTAAAAATCAACTTCTGATGGAACATTCTTTTAAAATGTGGATTCTATTGGTCATTGTGAAGGCCAACTTCATTGGATTAATGTAGAGAGTTCAGGAAATTCATATTAGAGTAGTAGGATGGTTTCTCCTTTGGTCAGGAGACTGTGCCTTCTTACCTGCCATCTGTTCTAAAAATGTTTGTGACCTCCCTAAGTTTTACCAACTTGGTTGTCTAAGAAACTGGGCATAATGGTGAGGTGGACAGAAAGGGGGGGGTTGACAGTTGTGGACCCAATAAAACCTTGGTGAGGTTAATAAAATTAAGAGTCAAATGAGTTTTTAATTTCTCTTCTAGACTTCTGAATAATTATTGAAATTGGACTTTTTTTTTCTTTACAGAAACATGAGTCTGGGTGCAAAAGCAGAAATAGCAACAGATAAGCTTTCTTTTCCTCTTAAAAATACTACACGACAGAATATAGCTAAAATGATAGCTGACAACAACACAGAAAGTTCAGAAACACCAGTGTAAGTTGGTTGTTCATATTAACATAACTTTACTACGTGTATGTATCTGGTACAGAATCTCTACCTGTGAACTCATCACATGCAAGAAATGCAACTTTTGTCATTCTTTGGTAACTCAAATGAATTTCTGTTTGGAGGCCTCATTGTGCTAGAAACACAACTCTATCCTCTCCCTTCTCACTCTCTGTCCACCCAGCTAGGGAGTGTTGCTCTTGTCTCTAAGCAGCAAGCCTTGCTGTTATATTTCCATAATCACCAAAAGCCAGGGAAAGACCCTGCAAGCCCCCTTTCCTACTATTACTTCTGCCGCAGGGTCACTGAAAGCCTAGGTAATGAACAGGGGTGGGAGCAACAGGAGAGGGGAAGACTGAGGGTAAACAGAAATTTGAGAGAAATATTACATGTTAATACATTATCCTGGCATATAAGTACTCCATTTCAAACACATCCAAGCTGTGATGTTTAGATTCCAACATAAGAACTAGCAAGATAAAAAAGTGCAGTTGGTCTAAAACTGCTAAATCAAGTATTTCAGGTGTCCACCAGCTATTTATTTCCCAGATCTACCCTCCAGTCTGCCCTGGCCCCATTGTTATGCATTGAATGTAAAAACCACCATGAGGCAGCCTTCACACATATTCCTAGCTGAAATCACTAAAGTTCAAGGGCCCTGAAGATTGTCAAATTCCACCCCTGCCCCATCACCTCCTAATTGCGAAACAGGCCTAGAAGGATGAAATAATAACCTTCTCAGGCCACCCAGCTCACCCTGCAGAGGTATGATGAGGTTCAGGTCACCAGTTCTCTCCTCACACCTCTTTTGCAGTAATCCTTAAAATTAAAATTAGAGGATCACTCAATGTTATTGATAAAAATGATAGGCTCCTAGCAATAAAGACAGCCTTTTGCTTCAGAAACACTAGCAGATATAGGAAACTCTCTGTAGCATTTACATGAGTATTTGGATAGAACCTGGTGAATTTTTTTGGCTTCAGAGAATTCTGATTGTGATGGAAACCCACAAATTATAATGACTACACACTGAATAGGCATATGAAGACTCTCACACTTGTTTGTTTGATATAAAGTCAAAAGAGAACCAAGAAAACAATATTATGTGGGTAAAACAACTAAAACTTAATTACCTCTTTTTTGTTTTTTGTTTTTTAATGCACAGGACTATAGAAAGGATCTACCCATATTATGTAAAAGCACCTAGTGATTCTAACTCCAAACCTATAAAGCAACTTTTATCTGGTAAGAATAAGAAGGAATCATTTCAGAAAACTTTTTAAACCTTCTTTTATTCAACTTCTACAGCTTGCATTTTTCAGCCTTTATCAAGCTACTTTCCAGTTTTCTTTCCCTGTGTGATGCGGCTTGCAAGAAGCAGAAGGCTTCACCAGCCAGAGGAATCATTCACTCACCTGGGAGCCATGGTCTTTCTTTTCTTTTTTTTTTTTTATTGATATAGAACCTGATTGACTCAAATTCACATTTAATGACTTCTGTTACTGCTTAGTCAGTCTGTTTAATTGTTTCTATTAGCAACCATATCCGTGTAGAAAACTGCCCCGTACAGTGTTAAATATGAAAATGCCACAATAGGAACAATGAAAAGACAGCAGGAAATGTACTTAATTCAGCCCACAGTTGATTAAATATCAACAGTAGTGCTCAAGGAACTAAGTTTTGCCCATACAACCATGATGGGTGTGAACTGACGTTTTTGGATTCCTTTAACAATCAAACATTGTTTGACTTAATCACTTACCTGAGCCAGAGTAGCTGTATTCATATGGTCAAAGTAGAGGACATGCAGCATTCAGTTCACGTTCATTCATTTGCCGTAGCCACTGTCACCAGGCTCTGTGTGGCTCATGTTTAACTGGAAAGATAGAAATGTAAGTAAGTAATCAGACTCCCCCATGGAAATTGCCAGAAATAGTGGCAGGATAGAGGGCCTGGAGGGCAAGTACTGGATAGATCCCACACCTACAGGTTTTCCTGCTTCAACAGTAAGTAAGTATGTCTTGCAAGGTAATCGCAAGATGCATTGAGAACTTTGATATTTCCTATTCAATCCACACCAGTTCTAGAAACGTTTAGTCTGAGAGTACAGATTGTTCTTCAGTCATTCCCCAGAAGAATCCTGCTCTTCAGCAGGCTCTTCCCTGCTGCTGCCTTCTAGAGCAGGTCCCAGCTGCCCAGGGAAGTTCCTTTAATTTCTTACTGCTTCTTGGCAAAACAGCTTATATTTTCATACTCTCCTTCCTCCTTCCCTTCAGCCACAAAGAAAGGTGTGTCCTTGCTCCCTTCCAAGGTCAGCCTCTCCTTATGCCCCAGGCCCCTTCCCTTTCCTGCTTTCAGGGATGGGACTTATCCCCCTCCTATTTTCTGGGTTCTTTCCCTCTCCTCACACTGACTTGTCCCCCTGGCAGTGACTTCAGTTCCAGTCTATGAAGTCTTGCTCTCCACCAGACTGCATGGTCTTGGTATTCTCAGATCCTGCCCACAACAACTTAATGGCTTATTTGATAAGCCTTGCTGAGTTATCGCTAATCTTCACCACAAAGTATATTTAGCAGAAGTTACTGGTTATCACAGTTTACCAGGAAGGAAACTGAAGCTCAGGTGTGGAATACTCAACTGAGGTTATACAAGTAGTATTTGTAGGAGCTAGGCCTAAACCTGGGGCTCTCTGGGCCCAGGGCCAGATTTTCTCCCTCAGAACTGTCTCTAGACTTCAGAACCAAGACTCTTCCTACTCCTGAGTGTTCTGAGTAATTCACATTCTTCCTGGGTAAGGACTGTATCTTTACCAGTCTCCTGCATTCCTCACTCTTCTTCCATCCATCCTTCCATCCAACAAATAGACACTTATTGTCAGACATTGTCTTAGGTTCCTATGATCTAGGAATTTAGCGTGAACTAATGCAGGTATGGTCCCTACCCTCACACTGCTTATAGTGCACCACTGTGATTCTCAGCAGAGGCCCTATTATCACTGGCAAGGTCTGCCTCTTCCTAAAAAAGGCCACCATAGGATCTGCATTCAATGAAACTCTAAGCTTTTTGTTTACCCTACCTTTTACTTACTCTTTTGCATTCACCCTACATAGTCATTAACCAATCACTATGGGTTTTCAGAAATTAGCAGAGATTCATGCCATCAATCCTGCCTGAAAGGGTCTCCCCTCCCCATTCCATCTCCACCTATCGAAGTCCTTACTCAGCCAGACTTAGGTCAGAAGTCATCTCCCCTGGGAGCCCTCATGAATTATACCAACCAAAAGATGTCTCCCCAAGCCAGAAGACTTTTGTCAATACAGGTCTTCTGGTTGTTGCCCTATGCCCATAAATTGTGCTTGTGTACATGACCTTTTCCCACTGAGATAAAGAATCATGCTGTGTGCAAGTTTTCAACTCATCTCATCATCATCAACTCATTAGAAGGTAACAGAATACCTTCTTCTTAGAAGACACTCGATAATGTTGGTAATATGAATGAACCAGTCAATTCAATCAAGAGTCAGTGACTTGGGTTTTAAATGTCCAATTAGTTGTTCGCAATTATCAGTGAAGATAATTTGTAGCATGTAGCAACAGTGACTGACCTCTTTCATGAAAAACAGAAATCCTATACATACCTAGAGCCCACTCTTTCTTTTCTTTTTTTGATATATTTTATTGAGTATGCTATTACAGTTATCCCATTTCCCCCGCTTTATCCCCTCCACCCTGCGCCCCATCCCTTCGTCCCCACACCTTAGTCCATGTCCATGGGTTGCACGCACCAGTTCTTTGGCTTCTTAATTTCCCACACTACTCCCAGCCTCCCCCATCCACTTTTTTTGTTGTTGTTTGGTCACCGTTTTCCTGCCACCACTTCCCCCACCCCCCCACCCCCACCTCCCATCCTCAATCTTTCTCCCATTTGGCTTTGTCAATGAGTCCTTTATGCTTACATTGTTAACATGTCCATATGTACATCCTAGAATTGTTTTCTGTCCATATGCTATGGACAGAAATCAGGTTTTGCCAGCTAAAGACTTTTGATGTGCATTAAATCCTAAAATTTTCATGCTAACTTGATTTCATTTTTCTTCTCTTTCAGAAAGTAATTTCATGAACATCACCATCATTTTGTACAGAGATAATACAACTAAATCTAATAGTGAGTGGTGGGTCCTCAATCTGACTGGAAATAGAATATACAATCAGAATTCCCAGGCCTTAGAGCTGGTGGTCTTCAATGACAAAGTCAGCCCCCCAAGTCTGGGCTTCCTGGCTGGCTATGGGTAAGGGCTCATTTAACAATTAATAGTTACAAGAGTTTACTTCTTCTAACCACTATGCTGTATACCATAAACTAGTACAAATTGAATATAAAATGCTTTTGAAAATAAAATTGAAAAAATGAAAAAAAGAGAATATCTCTGTTCTTTAAAAAGGACCTACTTATGTATCATATAAAGTTAAAGATAGGAAACCATTTATTTTCTAATATTCTCCCATTGTATAGATGAAATATTAAAATCCACAGATCCTTGGTCCTTCATCAAAAAATGAGGAACCAGAGTCCTTAAGGAGTCACAATGCCTTGTGTGAATCACACTGTTAATGATGGGACTAGAAGCTATAGTCTTTTTAACTAAATCTTCCTGTCATGGAATAGTTTGATGCAATTCAGAGTTTAAAATTAGAAATTGGCATTAAAATATCTCTTTCTGCTTAGATTTCTATATGACCCTAGTATATATAGGATCAATTACAAACCTCAGTTTTGGTCAAGTCCAGTGTTACCCTTTAACCACATTCTAATGTGTAGAATCCTAGGACATGCACAGCCCCTACAAGCACAAATAGAAAGTTTTCTACGGCCCAGAATGAGCCTCTTAAGAAATCATTGTCTGTCAAAAGTTTTATTATAAAAAGAATCTCTGCAAAAGACAGTATTATTAAAGTAAGAAGTGTTAGGTACAGAAAGATATATGTAGTACAATTGGATTTCTACCAAATACACTATACAGTTCATGTATATATTATATGCAGTAAAACCACCTAAAGTTCAACATGAAACTGTTAACACTGATAAATCCCAAAATGTGAAATTTCAAAGGAATTTTATTTTTCAAGTCTTAAAGCTCTGTACTGTGTAATTTTTTTAGAAAGAATTGAATTATTTTTTTTATCAGAGAAAAGTAAATGTTTTCACCAAAGGGAAAAACTTTAATCTTTGTTAACTTTATCACATTTTCTATGGATTTTGAAGAAAAATGTTGTTTTTCTTTTAGGTATGTTCTATTAACTATAACTGCTAGATACAATTTCTACTTAATTTTTTTTCAGCATCATGGGATTATATGCTTCAGTTGTCCTTGTGATTGGGAAGTTTGTCCGTGAGTTCTTCAGTGGGATTTCTCACTCCATCATGTTTGAAGAGCTTCCAAATGTGGATCGAATTTTGAAGTTGTGCACCGATATTTTTTTAGTTCGAGAGACAGGGGAACTGGAACTAGAGGAAGATCTCTATGCCAAATTAATATTCCTGTACCGTTCACCAGAAACCATGATCAAGTGGACTAGAGAAAAAACAAATTGATATCTTAGGACACAGACTACAAATCAAGTTAACATTTGAATTTTTTTAAAAAAGCACAATATTCTCAAGAGCTAAGCATTTCTAGTTCGATGGAAATGATTTCTCTTTTGACAGGTGGCCAAAAGGAGTTGACTTCCTTTTGTAGTCAAAGCTACCTTGCAAGCTAGGGCACTGTTGAAAAAATTACTTGTAATTCCATTTCTCAGAAATCAGGGCTACTTGGTTTATGTTTTAATCAACGGTGTCTTGCATTCTGATAGATTATATGAAGGAATCATTGCTGGGTCTCCTCCCTTCAAGAAACAGTGAAGAAGTAAGAAGGAAAGATGCCATGGTTTCCTGTGTGAGGACTGCGTCCTCCCTGAAGAGATGCTATAATACGATCCACAGCCCTCTGTGGCCAGTGGGGAAGCTCTTATGGGAGAATAGATGGGCCTCAGCACAACCCAAATATGCAACAGCAATAGGAGGCTGAAAACTCCTAAACATAGTCCTAGGAGGAAAAGAAAGAGGGAGCCAGTGACCTATGAAGATGCCAGTGGATGGATAAGCCTCATTCTAAGCAAAAAGATAACTTAGCGATACTCTTACTGCCTTATCTTAACTGAAGACTAATAAAAATTTTTCCATTAAACACCAGTGACTTCTCAGGAAAAAAAAAAAGCAGCAAAACAAATACGTGGACCCTGGCTATGCTGAGGCCCAGCTAGTGATTCATTTCAAAGGTGGTGGTTGTTCCACTTCAGAGAGTTACTGCTCCTGGTGAAACACAGACATGAGGTAGAAAGATAAAACTTGTCTCCCAGCAGATGTGGAGTACTTTGACTTTGTAACTCTTTATTAACTGAGGTCATGAGCTCCCTTCTACCGTCCCCATCCCTCAACATGCTTTTCCCATGTCGATGATTTAAGGCGATGGTTTTTCCAGTATGTGACATTTTCCTTCCTGTTTTTCAGGTATATCAAAGAGTTTACATATTCCAATTCACATTTTTACATCTGAGACGGGTTTTTTAAGTTCATAATTATGAAAGAAATATGTATATTGAGCTTGGGGAAATAAAAAATGGCCTTTTCTTAAATTATTGTTATTGGTAATACAACCTCTTCATTAAATAGCAATGTAGCATGGAAATTTATGACTGAAATGTAGTTTTAATTCCATATTAAAACTCAGTTTCTGAGAAGAATCATTGAATGGACTAGAATATGTCAAAAAATGATCCTATGTAGTTTGAGTTCAGGACTGACTTAAAATAAAGCACATCTTGCAAAGTCATTTTAAGAATACTCTTCATTCTGCCTTTTTGCATGAAATAGGAAAAGTAATTTTGTTCAATGTTGTTACATGGAGTTTTTTTTAAATTTACCAAGATAAGAATTTACTTCTTGTTGGTTTGATTGGGTTTTTTTTTCCCCCTCATGTAGATACTCTGTGTGAATAAGCAGGAAGCAACTATAACAAATTAATTTCCAGAGGAATCTGTCATAGTGAATATGGAGCTTTAAGAAAATAGCAGAGTTCAAATTATGTTCAGCATATTGTAGAGAATTAGTGAATACTTGTTCAACTGTGAAGGCCAGCACACTTCCAGCCTGCCGAAATAAATGGCTTCCATCATTGAGACAATAAATTCAAACCACTTACGGAACTCTGGCCTGTGTGCTAAATTCCCAACAACAGGAAGAATCATTGTGTATATTTCTGATTCTGAATTATTTCTGATTATACTGTCAACAAGGAATTTCCAGAGAGCACGTTATAACACATTTAACAAAGAGGAAAGTAGAAAAGTTCTCCTGGAAAAAAAAATACTGTAAAGGTCAAAGTATATCAGAATTGTAATATTTCTTAAAACAATTTTCAGGCTTCAAGAAAAAAGCCTTCTGGGGTGTAAGGGGGGAAAATATAGAAGATGTCAACATAAGAAATACCCAAATAGAGAATTTTTATGAGAGTTTATTTGAGCCAAACATGCCGGGGAGCAAGATCTCAAATGCTCCAGAGAATAACAGTTTTGCAACTTATTTTATACATTTGAAATTAAGGAGGGAATATAAGGAAGATTCCATGGAAGTGGGAGAAAACAAGGTGGGGACTGGACTACAAGACAGTTAACAAGATTATATGATTCAGCGTGGTTATTTCAAAGGTGTTGTAACCTAGATGCACAGAAACAACAGACAGGGCTTGCTTAAAGCAAAGATAAGCTTTTTAGTAAAGAAGTTACATGCCTGGGGTGTGAGCTGCCCGGTTAGGAATTTATGATAAGATCATCCTGTGCGTTTACTTACCATAGAACTCCTTTTTCAGTTCACAAAGGACACGTAGAAGATTAACGTATCAGAAATGTAAAACACACCTCCCCGGGAGGTATGGGCCGGAGTGGCGCTGGAACAGAGGATGAGGCAACCTGGGTCTACTCCTGGCTCAGCCACTGTCGGAGCTAGGAACCCAGGACAGCAGCTCTAGGAACCCAGGACAGCAGCTCGCCGCCCCTCTCCAAGCTTCTTTTATCTGACAACATGGAGGGATTGTCAGGCTGTCACCAGCCATATTCTAAGCCTCAAATGAGTGCCTGCCCTGGCCCAGTAGATGCCCCTTGCTAAAGCAGACTGCCACCTTGGGCTGGGTTCTCTGGAGATAGCCTCTGAGACGGTCTGTCACTAGAGGACATTTGGAAGAGTGGCCCTGGAAGTGACACAGGTCAGTGAGGAAGGCAGGATAAGGCAGAGGGTCAAGATTGCCCAGCCACACAGCTGCAGTTGAGATTTGCCCATCCCTGTGGGGCACTCAGGATCTGGGATAGCCCTTCCTTGTCCTGAGCAAGTCATTGCCACAGCCACTCCTGAGTGGGGCTTCCCCTTTCAGGAGGCATTCCCTGTGGCTGCAGTTTACTGCCCCTGAGGGCACAGTTGTGACCCACAAACATGAGCATTTTGTTGTGCAGAGGGGATCCAGGAGACCACAGTATCCATCAACATCTGTGACTGGACCACTCAGACCCACTGGCTCCTTACAAGAGTGTAAGCCCTTATTTCCCTTACGAGGGAGGTATAAGATGATGCTGCAGCCGATTGCTGGTTTGAAGGCCATGTGTGACACTCATCATTCATTCCCTCTACTTAGGTTCTAGCTCCCCCTTACCAAGCACCTCTTCTCATCAGTCAGGGCCAAAGCCAGACCCCTCAACCCTAGGACTCTGATGTCCTGGGTACCAGCCCTCCTCAGGTCACAATGGCTGCACTTACCTCTGTATCATGCAGCCTGGCCTGGAGCACCACCAAGTCCCCGGGGATCCCTGAGCACCAGCAATTCCTCCCATCCCCACTGAGTGACAGCAGCCTCCCGCCTTCCATGTCCTAGGTCAGCTACCCCTGTTCTTAAGGTGACACAGTCCCCTGCCAGAACTGTCTTATCATCCTTCTAGTTTAGTCATTATTTCTGAAGTAATTATTTTCATTTTCCACTAGTTTTCAAAATCTGATTTCTTTGTTCTTTACTGTCTTCTATTATTAACCTATTTTAGTTCATTTTGAAATATTGATTATAGTTTTCACTTATTTGTGGGACTATCTTTATGGCAAGGTTTTATCATCTCTAAGGACCCAATCCTGATCTTTATTCTTTTTTACTGATAAGAATTTGGTATTGGATTAAAATGCAGTTCTTTTCTGTGGCTCCTGTGAGACATTAGTTTTCCTAACTTTTGTTGGGGCATGGGGACAGCTCCTCTAGCTCCGCGCCTCTAGAGCCCCTCCTCTGGATCTGAAGTGTCACAAATGTGCCCCTTTTTTCTGAGCTCCTGCTGTTTACCCTGCCCCCTTTTATGGGCCCCTCTTTCTATTCCTAGAAGCTTCTCCTCCAAGTAGCCTGGTCCTAGAAGGGAGCTTCAGTCCATTAATTTTGAGAGTTTGCAGACCCAGCCTACCAAATGCATTCAGCCCATGCCCACCCCCCTGCCCTCACCCACTAGTGGGGATGTGTACAGTTCCCTCCCAGAGTGTTATTGTTGTGGGTCCTGATCCTAGCTCTGCCAGACCACCTGCAACTTCCTTCTCCCTCCTCCTGCATTGGGGGTGCCCCCATGGGTCTTATTGCTACCATACTCCCTTTGGGGTTTGTTCTTGCTGGCCCTAGTTTTCCCCTGGATTTTTTTGGAGGGTTGGGAAGGAATAGGGAGTGATTGAGAAAGCATCCAACACAAGGCTGCTGTGGCCTTTACCTGCCTTGACTCCTCTAAAGACAGTCTTTCAACACAATAGTCAACAGGAAAGGATACAGTTATTTTCACAATTAGAGATATTGGGCCTAAATGACATTGGCCTGTTTAAATTCATTATTTGGCATGAAATTGCTTTGGTGCAGTCAGTGTGCACAAATGATTGGTTATCAGAGATTGCATTGTTTGGAATAAGAGCTATTTTTAAAATAAAATGTTTTTAATTAAAGTTGTAAGTATCTGGTTATGTTCCCATGTATTTTATTGGTCAAATTTGCCGATTATTCACCTATCTTACTAGTATTTTTAAGAAGTGGTTGGTAATCTTCTCTATTGTTTATTTTCTTTGTATTTATAAATTTCTGCTCTTGCCCTTCTATATATATAATATATATATTATATATATAATATATATGTATATATAATTCTTGTTTATTCTATTATAGTTGTCTCAATTTTTCCCCCTTTGCCCTCCTCCACCACCCCCCACTCCTTCAGGCAATCCCCACACTGTTGTCCATGTCCATGGGTCATTTATATATGTTCTTTGACTACTTCCTTCCCCTTTTCACCACCATTCCCTCCCTCCCTCCTTTCCTCTGGCAGCTGCCAGTCTGTTCCCTGCTTCCATGTCTCTGGTTCTGTTTTTCTCTTTAGTTTACTTTGTTCATTAGATTCCTTTATATTTCTTGTGTTACTTGTTTGTGTTATTCTTTATTCTTTTTCTGAATTCTTGCATTGGGTACAGAGCTCATTATTTTTTAAGTGAACATTTGAGGCTATATACAGAGTGTCCCAAATCAGAAATATAAATGCTCTAAGCTTACAGAAATCATGCTGAAGTTTAAATTATTTAGGTATTGCACATTTTTTCAGCTTTGTGAATTTTGAATACTACATTTTGGTTTTTAATTCTGCATGCATGACAGTCTTGCGATGGCTTCTGCCACACTGGCGGCTCAATGGAGGAAGCCTCTGGTTCAGTCCCAGTTCCATCAGACCTGTGGCCGTGGGATCGGGGCAGAAGGCCCTGGTTCTTGTTCTTTGAATGATCTCCCAATGACGTTCTCTCAGTTGCTGCTGTTCATTTTTGCAATTTGAAGATTGACTGCAACCATTAGCACTAAACAGTGGTTATTTTGAATGCAACATGAAAGGTACTAGGATCTTAAAATGTTAAATTAGTAGCCCATAAATTAGTTTCTATCTAAGTTTGTAGTATTTACACTTCTAAAACTGTTAAAGTTTAGATCCACAGTAAGGTTTTGGGACCCTCTATGTTTTCTTCTGTGGAAGACTCAGCTCTGTACTGGAAACTGTCGCAGGTAGGGTTTGACAGCATTCCAGAAGGAAGGCCCATAATGACAGCAGAAGTGGGAACAGAGACAGTGAGGAAAGGGGAAGGAGGGTCTTCATGGGAAGCTGTGGAAAGAGACAGAGGGACTTCTGAAATTGTCCAGGACTCTGGAATTAGCAGCTGACTTAGTTTGTTTGAAGTGTTCAGGCAAAGCCAGGTAAGTTGTTCCTGGCCTCTCCCACCCAAACCCTCACTCCATCCAAGTGAGCCCAAAAGAGATCACTGGAGACAATAAATAGAACAAAAAGAAGAAATACTCAGTTACTACCAATTCTTGTTATTATATGACAAACCCTGTGCTAAAGCATAGAGACATATAGGAACTTAAGCACCTGCCATGGCATAGGAGGAGCCAGGGTTTGACTCATTTCCCCTGGGAACCCCACCTGCCCTACTAGAACCCCAGCCTCTCCACTGGAAGCTCCTTGTCTTAAGCCTCTGTCCTACCTAACCAAGCCCTGCTCGGTCAGCCCTCTGCTATGCTGCTGATGTGAGCAGCCCTGCATGTCAGACAGGCTGGGCCCTGGATTCCCAAATGTCTTTTGGTATTTTTGGCGTCAGCTTAGATAATACTGAGCAATTTTTCATCGTTCTCATCTCTGTGCCTCCCACAATATTTCTTCCCCAAGTTACCAAGCTTCTGGCAGGGAAATGTACACTGAGACACACCCTTTTCCACAGAGGGTCACTGAATTTCTCCAGTAATGGGAGAAGGTGGGTGATGGAGGGGACTCTCCCTTTGCACTTCACCTGGCTTTCTCTCAAGACATTTGGTTCTTAGGTCAGAGGGCCAGGTGGTAAGAAAACTCAGAATAGTCAAGTAAACACAGAGAGTACGACAAGGCCCCAGGTATAAAATGCCATAGAGGTCAAACATGGGTAATTGAGCAACCTCCAAAGAGTTTTAGCATTTCTCATGTTTATTTTTAACCCTAAGAATCTGATTATTGTGCTTGATGTCATGGTCTTTCCTTATTCACTGATAATCTAATAAATTAGCTCAGATGAATAAAATAATGCTACAGATATGGGAAATATAGAAAAACATTACTCTTAGGATCAATGATTTAATAAACTACATTTTGATGTTATGACTTTTCTATCACAATGAAAATGAGACTGGAGGAACACTTTGACATTGACAGTTGGTTACTGTAAATCTTACATTGCTCTTCCCCAGTGACCCAGTCAGTATACATGCTTCAAAGCAAAAAGGAAGAAAACCTCCACTCTGTGCCTGTCCCCAGGAAGCTCGTGTCCTGCCTTCACCTGGATAAACCAAGCCCAGGGTCCTTCCTGGTTCAGTTACTTGCTCATAACACGTGTAGAAGAAGTGCCTTCCTGATCTACTGTGATCATCCTTAGGAAATCTCCTTGGATCATCCAAAAGGCAAGGAGCAAAGGGGATCAATTATTTTCCAGAATAGAGATTGTCTCTCTGTTCCCACGATGGACTTTCCAGAAGAACATTTTCATTTGGAAGTGACAGGCGAGGAGCCCTCTAATATGTGACTCACTGGTCCTCCCTCCTTTACTGTGTCTCCCAGAGAGACACCACTATGTGTTAATGTTTTAGTGGATGCAGCCCCCTTGCTGAGAGCTTCACAGAGATGATCTCTTTTGGGGCTCAAAACAAAACTAAGGGGTAAGCTTGGGTTTTCTCATTTTACAGATGAAGAAAGTGAGGCACAAAGAGTTCAAATTTTTGCCCAGTATGACATAGCCTGTGCTCATAACTGCCCATGCTTCCCACCATTCTCAGAACTGCCATATTATGCCACGAAATCCCCAAAACCAATTGTCGAGTTATGAAGAAAATCATTATGAAGGAAAGTATCTGAAAACCTGGAAGAAGATCATTTCCAGGTTCTTGTCTTTTTCTCATGATACATTATGAAACGCTCTCTTAATCTATTCCTGCATGCCGTGCCTACTTTTCCATTTGTATTTGCATGTGGACCTTACGTTTTCAACAAAGGAATTAGTTGCTCAAGATGGGAATATGAATTTACTTGAGAAATGTGGGTATCTGAACAACAAGGTGTCATGGTTTCTACAGATTTCTACTATTGAATAAAAGACACTGGATGAAAGAAACAAATGTTGCTCATCTGAATCAAAGCCCACCATCCAGGTATGGGAGAAAGTCACAATGTGGCACATCTGAACCTGCTACCATCAAGTGGCCCCATCCAGCAGGTAGTGAATCATTGACTGGAGGTTGGAATTAGTCTATCTGTCATGACATACTTAGACTGGTAGCAACAGTCCTTGCTTTAGGCAGCAGACTTCCTGGACATGTTCCTTTTCAGCCCACCAAACCTCTACCACTTCCATCATGTTTTTATATCTAGGCTTTTCTCCTCATCACTCCTGCAAACAGCCTTAGATCTTTCACAGTTACAATCTATGAACAGACTACTAGTTTCCAGTCTAGTAACTAGAACCCCAGGAGATTTCACAGGTTGTGTGCCCTCTCTGGAATGGGTCCTACCAAGCAGTAAAACCACTAGAATTTGTGGGTCCAGAGTTTTAGTATCTCTCAAATGATAAAGTTTTTGCTTCTTTGTAAGTTTTCCAAAATCAGAAAGTCTGAGATTCATATAGGATATTGTAATTAAATAAATATAACAGGCATTGTTTTCCTCATAAAGCAGAGGTATCTGACTGTGATCAGGTTTTTTATCGATAACAACATGCCTCAGCTATTCCTGGACGTATTTCAAAATGCAACAGACTGATTCTCAGCCTTAGCAGCACATCAGAAAATCAAGTGGAGTTTACAAAAACATTGAAATGCCCAAGTTTGCATTCACCTCAGAGTTTGACAACCCAAATCTAAGAATGTAGGCCATGAGCTGCCTGAGTCTTAAAAGCTCAAAGGGTGATTCTAATTTTTAAATAAGTTTGAAATGCCTGGTTCTGCAGAACTCTAGCTTCATGGAGGTGACATTCTAATGAGAAATGACCCAATAAAGAGCCCTGTTTTGCCTTCTTGGGCCATGACACCTACTCTAAAGCAAGAGAAAAGGAAAGAGCAGTTGAGAGACTAAAATACCACCCTTCACAAAAATTAACTCAAAATGGATCACATATATAAATGTAAAACATAAAACTACAAAACTAGAGGATAAATTGGAGAAAACCTTGGGTGTGGCAATGACTTTTCAGATACAACACCAAAGGTACACTCCATGAAAGAAATAATTGATAAGGTGGACTTCATTAAAATTAAAAAACTGCTTTGTTGAAGACAATGTCAAGAGAATGATAAAACAAGCCACAGACTGGGAGAAAATATTTGCAAAAGACAAATCTAATAAAGGACTATTTCCAAAATATACAATGAACTCTTAAAACACAGCAATAAGAAAACAACCTGATTTTTTTTAAATGAACTAAAGATGTTAACAGACACCTCACCAAAAAAGATATACAGATGGCAAATAAACATGAAAAGATGCTCCCAGCCTCATGATAGAATTATTCAGATCTCTGAAATCAGCCTCCTACAGAAAGGGTCTTTTCATGTGCAGTTAATTAACTAGACTATGGGGAGGACCACCTCCATAAGTATAAGGTTAGCTCCTCTACAGCCTCTTTCTTGGTACAAACGCAGATTGGACTTTCAGGGCAGCTGAGCTGGTACCTCCTCTCTATGCCTGTATGTCACCCGCACTCATTGGTGCCCACGGAAGGCAGCTGTCTTGCTGTTCTGAAGCAATACATAAAGAACCATCTTTAGGGTAAAGGAAACAGCTAGGTTTAGGATAATTTTTTAAATAGGTCTGATGAGACATTCCCAGTCTTTTCTTTAACATTTATTTCCATATGTCCACATTTCTAATTCTCATTCTTTCAGACAACTCGGGTAAGCAACACCAGCCAGGAGTCTGAGAAGAAAGGAACTGCACGGGGCAAGACAGCTCTCCAGACCTTGCTCGTCCCAAGCACTTGCCCGGGTGTTTACTGTGAGTGCTGGCAGAGCCTTCCTCCTGCCCTAATTGTGATGCCCACCTATCTAAGGTTTTAGATCTCATGACAAGTTCCCACTTCTTGTGGGTTTTAGGCAAAGATTTAGGGCTAAACCTAAATATTAGTTTAAAGTTCTTTGCAAAGAGAAGGAATGGAAGCTAAATGTCTCAGATGGAGGAGCGGAAATTACAGATGACATTTAAATGGCTCTGGAGCCCAATTTCCCTGCTGTCCATCTCACACTGAGTCTGGGGAAAGCTTCTGAAGGCCACCTTCACTCAGGAAATTACAAGATCCCCAGATGTTTCTATCACCAACTTCCCATAAGAGAGCAGGGTGGCTGGGACCAGTAGAAAGGAGGAGGGAAGTGGATGTGATGGTGCAGTAGGAGCATCTGAGCATGAGGTTTGAGTCCCAGGCAAGGTAAGCAGAGCTGAGTGAGATACTGGTGCTGGAATTCTGTAAAGAGCCAAAGCACTAGTTATGGGAAAGTGTTCTGGCACAGCTTGGCAGTTACATGTCAGCGAGTTCCTCAGGCTTGGTGACTGGGATCCAGCGTTGTGTCAGCAAACAGTTAGATTCTGGAAGAGCATTTAGTCCCTTTATTACATCAAGCAGTGTAATGCATAGAGAACCCCAGGGGGCCTAAGATTTGGGAGAGGCTGTGTACTCGAGTCTATTCCATGTATCCAAGGACTCAGTGCCTGTGTTCACTCTCAAGACAGCTGAAACCACCAGGTGGCCTGCCCCACCCATGGTCAGCACCCCAGGATCATCTCTGCCACACACTCCACCCCCTCCCTACTGCCTCTCAGCCCTTTCAGTTTCTTTACTTCTCAGGGTCCTGCCTCGAGTTTTTCCCAGCCTTTGCTGTGGATGGCCATCATCCTCAACTAGGTCCAATTTTAGTTACTATTTGGGAAGGAGAGAGGTAGGACTGGTAAAGGCTTTGGTTTTTCAGAATGGAGGAGGAGTGGCAAAGAGGTCCTCGGTAGGATTTGACCTCCAGGCAGAACCCCTAAAAGATAATGGGACTTTGTCCACTGTTGGGATTCACACCTCATGCCATTTTTACACTAAAAGAATTTCTCTCTCCTTCCAAGTTGTTATATTTTTTAAATGATTCTTTTTAAAAATTACTCAGGAGGCTATCAGGCTCTAGGTTTATAAATGGCATTGTAAAAAAGAACATTATCCAATTGCCAAACCTAACTGAGGGATGAGCGTGGAAGTTTAGACAGTCCATGAGCTTTAGGGTCTCAGAAGGAATGTAGAGGCATGGCTTTCAGTAAAGGAACAACTATTTGAGCTCGTCCTCCTAAGTAATCCAAGTCCCAGGTTGTAGACAAGACAAGCCACCGCCCAACAGGGCCAGAACTGCTCCTGTGACTCTCAGGCACCCAAGATAAGAATTCACCCTCTTAAAAGTACTGAAAATCAGCACCAAAAGCTTCCCTTTCTTCCCGTGTTTCTGTCTCTCTTACCAAGCTTGCCGTGTGAATGATGAATGTCACAGAGACCACACCATCCATGCCCGCAGATTCAGTGCCCCAGCAGGGAGGCGGCTCAAGAACTGCCTGGCTTCTTTCCTGGCCGCCAGTCCTGCTCTTTTCAACTGCTTGGAGGACTTCTAGATAATATTTCATTGGCAGTTCAAATCCAGGATGCCCCAAACCAAAACTATGATTTTCACTTTCCAAGACCTCTTTATCTTTCTTGCCTTCTATTTGTTAATAATACTCCCTAGGGTAAAGACCTCACAGAGTCTGAATCTCACTCAGCTACCCATCACATCCCCTAAACCTCAGCCCCTCTCATCCTGTGGCCATTCTTACTGCATATGCAGCTGCCCCTGCATGGACTTTAAGCCTTCTGTTGCTTCTATTCCAGGAGTTTCCATACCAGCCTGATTATCAGAATCACCAGGAGATTTTTTAAAAATCATCAGTTTTAGAATCCTACAAGACTCATCTATTGGACCATATATAACAAGGGTCCAGAAATATCTTTTCATCAGTGTCTCAGGTGACCCTGAAGTACCGGTCATGGACCTCTGTATAGGGACAGTATGTTTAATCCACAGGCCCCTTGAGCTCTTGATAAAAAAGCATGAAGACATCTGGAACTCACCCCAAGACTCTGACATAGTGGACCAGAATCCAAGAATCTGTCTGTATTTAAACCCCTCCAGGTGATTTTAACATCAGCCAGGTTTGAAGATATCATTGTCCCCTACTGTCTCTAGGGGGTCCTTACAAGATATCTCTACATCGAAAATATCATGATATTAGATGGAAGGTTTTCAATAAATGTTGGTTCTGCATTCCTTCCAGATAACCCAATTATCTGTCCTACCTGGCTCCACAGTTATGTTCTCACCACCCTCATGACGGGGATGTCTAAAGCAACTGAGAAACTAAAGCTCCAGAGATGGAAAGTATCTGTCCACTTTCCCTGCATTCACTTTCTCTTCATTTATACTTTCTCATGTCTTGGTCAAATTTTTAGTGGAAAAACTAGATCAAGTTTATTGAGAAAAGTGAAGAATTTCTATAGCCTTACAAGTCATGGCTTGACAAGAGTCAAGTCTAGGTTCAAAACCAAGTGTCCAATAATTGGAATTGTCTGGTAAGCCTTATTAATAAATGATGAGAAATAAGGTATACCTGGTAGCCCCAAGCCTGGTCTTTTAGCTAACTAAAAATGGCAATGAGTCACTCAGTTGGTATGGGTTCAGTAACACTACAAAGGTTCTCATACTTCACATGAAATCATTCCCATCCCACTGGATAACACTCGATATGATTTGAGAAGAAAAAATTAAATTACTATACTGAGCAGGAGAGAATGCCCAAGTGCCAGCATCACTGGGAAAGCTAACAGAGTGCCTTGACACTTTTTTTCTTTATTTTTAATTGTATATTCTTCCATTCCCATTTATTCTTGCTATATACTCTTCCACCCCACTTCCCCACCCTGTGCCTTGAAATTTTGCTAGAAATAGATCATCTTCAAGACTCTTTCAATATACAGATGGCAGATGAGCAAGAAATATGAAAGGGTGTGAACTGAGGAGACTGGAGTCACCCAGGGAAGTAGCTCACCTGGGCCTGCCTGGAGAGCCTGGGGCAGTGAAGAATGCCTCTGTTCTGTGGGCCCTAACTTGTCTATAAGACACAGTATTCAACTAAATGTACAAAAAATAGAGACCGTAATGGCTTTTTACCACGCCTACAACAAAGCCAAATCATAAGTACACATACTTAAAAGTGTACAAATATAAACATTTAAAATCTTACTAAATACAGTTGACTATTCACCTGTGGATCCTACCTATTTTTCATCATGCATTCATATTTTCATATTTTAGGTACAATCTCAATCACAGCAATTTCTTCCTTGGAAATTTGTACATGCATGAATACTGTTCCATCTCCATGTAGGAAAGTTTCATGCAAAACAGAAACAGATTGAGCTGTGGAAAGTTCTGGGGTCACCTCCCTTGACTCCCTGTGCCTTTGGCTCACTGATGGCTTGGTTGGGCTGTTCCATGCAGCATACTCCTCCCTCTCTGGCCCAGAGGAACTGCCCAGAGCTTGACCTCTGAGGCTGCCAGCACATATGCACAGCGCTGCACAGGCCAGACCATCCTGAAACACTAATGATGCATTAGGGAACAGCACACCAGCAGCATTAATTTATGAAGTAGGCTGTTTCGTGGCACCCAGGCTTATGTGAGTCAGTGAAATATTAATGAACCATGCAGATGGCTACATCTCATATTGTTCAGCAGTGCCCAGAGCCCACAGTAGCTAATAATAAGCAGCTTTGTCCTGCATTGTACTTGGGACAAGAAACCCAGAAAACATTTAAAAAAAAAGAAAAATAGGAAAAGAAACTAGAAAATACAATAAAGCCAGAAAATAGGGGGAAAACTTCTGGTTTTAGTTGATATACTGAAAACAGAATTTTCCTGAGGACCTTGCAGACAGCAGTCACCTTGGGAGCCTACCCATGCCATCAGATTGCCTCCCCAAGCTGGGGTTTGGCCAGAAAGAACACACTGGAGTCAGGCAGGTTCCACAGAAATGGCAAAGGGGAAATGAGCCGCGAGATTCGTGAGAAAGAGCTACGAGGTATGAACGTGAATCATCAGGCTCGGGATGGACAGATACATGAGATCCCTTATGAGGATGACCTAGGAAATGAGCTACAGAAAAGGGATTACACGTGTCAAGGAAGGAACTAGAAAGAAGAAGTTTACACACTAGGAAAACGTCTCCACTAAATAGCCCATATTCCTTTCTATCTCATTGTCCTAATGTTGTTAAGCTGCACTATACGCTAAGGCATTAAGGGGGTATAGGTAAATGAAAGACCAGGTAGTTGCCCTTCACCTTGGTAGAGCGGGAAACCACAAAGCTTAAACAGTTAATCTGTAGTACAAGTAATTGTACCACAGAGATCCAACAGAACCACTTCTGGGAAGAATGGGTCTTTAGTGGTTATTTTGGCCTCAAATATTGGCCATTTTTCAAATGTTGCCTTTTCTGAAAGCAGCATGGGCCAGGAAAAGAGCCCTGACTGAGGCTTTGGTCTGAGATCCATGTACTCAGGAATAAAACAGAAATAATAATACCACAATGGTCTTACGATAAAACCATAAGGATAAAATGAAAACATGTATGTCTACTACAAATAACTACTATCACCAAGTCCTGCCAGTGAGGATGATCAGGCATAGAAAAATTATGTACCCTCTTGATTGACATCTTTTATCATTTTTTGGTAGAGATAGGGATACAGAGCAAAAGAACATAGTAATAAATAAGATCTAACCATATTGCCTTCAAAATGTATGAACACTACAGCAGGGAGAAATTGATACAACCAATCCCAGTCAATCTCCCACTAGGGAGATTATAATATAGCTCTTGTAGAATCTCATAGACCAAGCTGAATACAAATAGGATTCAAACAGAGGTATGATGTGTCCACTATTAATAGAACCCATCCTCTACAGCGAGAGAATAAATAAGCTCTCCAAGGATACATGTAACATTTACAAAAGTTGACCAGGTGAAAAAAAATCAACAAATTGCTAGCAACTGTTATATAATGCGTTGTTTAACCACCACAGCTCACCTCCTCTTTCAAGCACATAAGATTGCATTTCCCACATACCCGCTTCCCTTGTGAATGGGTGTGTTGATGTGATGATTTCTGGCCAATGAGTTGTGAGCAGAAGTTAAATGTGTCATTTCTGGCCTAGAACATGCAATTGCCCATGGGGAAACCCATCAGAGTTTTCTCTTTTCCTCTCTCCCTTAACCTGACATAGTAACTTACAGTATGTGAAATGGTGGCTATACCATTAACCTGGGTGTCTTAAGTAGCTACAATGAGCAGATCCTACCTGCCAAACTTTGATGGTCATATAGAGTAGGTAAAATATAAACTTTGTTGTTTTAAGCCATAATTTGGGGGTTATTAATTATGGCAGCATGATCTAGTCTATTTTGACTAACATGTTCTTAAACCAATATTAAATTAAAATACTAATGATTGATCAAAATAATTATTTAATTATAGGAAAATATAAATTCCTAAGTAATTTATGAGTTTAAAAAATTAAAATCAGCTCACAAGATGGCAGAAGAGTAAGTGGATGCTACAGTAACTTCCTCCCAGAACCAACCTGGAATTACAACTAAATTGTAGAGAAATTATCCTTAATAACTGACTGAACACTAGCCAGAGAGAAGTCTCATAACCACAGATGTATATAAGAAACCACTTCACTACAATATGACTGGTAGAGAGTGTGGAAGAAGTGCAAGAGGGCTGCCTCGGCTCCCATGGGTGGCAGTTAAAATTCCAGAGGGATATTTCAGTGGCTGGGGGCATCCCCCAGAGAAGTGTGGAGTCTAAACCCGAAGCTGGGCTCCCCAGCCTACAGGACCAGAAATAGGAAAGGAACTAGATGACATCCAGCTGTGAAAAGTAGCAGGGTTTCTGTCTGCCAGGGAGAGACAGCTGGAGATGCAGAGAGTCTCTTAAAGGGCCAAGATACAAAATTCCATTTACAACTACTTACCCTGTACTCCAGAAGAGGGAGGGCAGTGTGGACTAGAGATGCTTGAGGAGAATCTGGGGTTGGTGGTTCTGGGAAGAGAACTGAAGGAACAGCAGCCAGGATCCCAGTGCTGAGTCATTTCCCATAGTGAAGAAGCCGTCTTTCTCAGGCAGAGGACTCCCCTCAAAGTGGCATTTACCTGAGGGGAAGTGATTACCCCACCTGAAGGAATTACTCTGCTCCACCTATGGTGCTTAAGCCGAGCTGCTGATTACAGCTTGAGACTATATCACTGGTGAGTTTAAATAAGTAGGGTAGAAAATACAAAGAAACAGCCAAAATGGGAAGACAAAGAAACAGACCCCAAATGAAAGAAGAAGAGAATTCTCCAGAAAAAGAATTAGATGAAATGGAGGCTAGAAATGTATCAGAGAGTTTAGAGTAATGATTATAAGGATACTCAACAACATGAAAAAAACCCAGAAACCATAAAAAAAGGACAAGTCAGAAATAAAGAATGCAATATCTGAAATAAATAATACACTGAAAGGAATAGGTTAAAGGAAGCAGAGGATTGAATCAGTAATCAGGAAGACAAGGTAGATAAAAATACCCAGGCAGAGCAACAAAAACAAAAAAGAATTTAAAAAATATGTAGAGTTTAAGAAACATTTTGGGTAACATGAAGCTTAACAACAACTACATCATGGGAATACCAGAAGGAGAAGAGAGCAAGCAAGGGATCCAGAACATAATTGAAGAAATAATGACCAAAAACTTCCCTAATCTGGTGAAAGAAAAAGACATACAAGCCCAGAAAGCTCAGAGAGTCCCAAACAAGTTGGACCCAAAGAGGCCTACACCAAGACACATCATAAGTAAAATGACAAGGCTTAAAGACAAGGAGAGAATCCTAACAGCTGCAAGAGAAAAGTATGTAGTTACATACATGGGAGCACCAAGTAGACTATCGTTGGATTTCTCAACAGACACATTTCAGGCCAGAAGGGAGTAGTGTGAAATATTCAAGGTGATGAAAAGCAAAGACCTACAACCAAGGCTACTTTATCCAGCAAGGCTGTCATTTAGAACTGAAGAAGAAATGAGGAGCTTTCCAGACAAGAAAAAGCTAAAGGAGTTTTTTAACACCAAACCAGTACTGTAACAAATATTAAAGGGCTTGCTTTAAGAAAAAGAAGAAAAAGAGAAAGAAAGAAAAAAAAAAACAGAGGAAAGCAGTCTAACAGTAAAATAGCACTAAATACATATCTATCCATAATTACCTTAAATGTAAATGTCTTAAATGCTCCAACTGAAAGACATAGGGTAGCTGAATAGATAAGAAAACAAGACCCATATATATTCTGCTTCCAAGAGACCCATTCAGATCAAAAGATACACACAAACTAAAAGTAAAGGAATGGAAAAAGATATTTCATGAAAATGCAAAGGAAAATAAAAGCTGAGGTAGCAGTACTTATATCTGATAAAATAGACTTTAAAACCAAGGCTATAGTAAGAGACATAGAAGGACACTACATAATGATAAAGGAAACAATCCAACAAGAGGATATAGGCCCAGTAAACATTTGTGCACTCAACATAGGAGCATCTAAATATGTGAAGCTAATTTTGATGGACATAAAGGGAGAGACAGACAAAAATACAGCCATGGTGGGTGATTTTAAAAACCCACTGACATCAGTGGATAGATCTTCCAGTCAGAAAATCAAAAAGAAGACAGCAACCTAAAATGACACACTAGATCAAGTGGATTTAATTGATATCTACAGAGCATTTCACCCCAAAGCAGCAGAATATACATACTTTTCAAGTGCACATGGAATGTTTCCTAGGACAAACCCCATGTTAGGACAACAAACAAGACTCAATAAATTTTTAAAGGATTGAAACCCTATCAAGCATCTTCTCTGACCATAATACTATGAAACTAGAAATCAAAGGAACACTGAAAACACACAATGATATTGCAGCTAAACAACATTTATTAAACAATGAATGGGTCAACAATGAGATGAAGTAAGAAATCAAAAGATACCTTGAAACAAATGAAAATGAGGACACAACAACCCAAAATCTGTGGGACACTGGGAATGCAGTTCTTAGAGGGAAATTCATAGCATTTCAGGCCTATCTCAAAAAAAGCTCAAATAAACAATATAACTTTATACTTAAAGGAACTTAAAAAAAAAAGTAAACTCTGTAAATAATGTCATAAGGCTAATATAATCTTGATTTTAATAAAAACTACAAAGACAATTTAAGAAAAGAAAATTATGAGATATCATTTACAATAAACATGATCATAATAGAGAACAAGTTATGTTTTAGAAAAATGTATACTTTTAAAATATAGAGTATATCATGATTAAATATTTTATGGTTACATTATAATATATCCCAGTAAAAGTATCACAATATATACAGAAAACAAGTATTTAATAAAATTCAATACTAATTCTTCACTTATAAAAATCTCTTAGTAAACTAGCAGAAAAAAATTTCCTTAGGAGTATAAAGGTTATCCAACAAACATAATAGTAAAACTTTACAGAATTCTCACTAAAGTCATGAACAAGAACATCCATGATTTTAACAAACATTTTACTGAATACAGTAGGGAAAACAATAAGATAATAAAAGAAATGAGAAATAAGAAATGATAATAAAATATGTGAAAAGATTTTCAAAGCTATTCTTATTGGTATGATTGTCTATTTAGAAAAATCTAAGAAATCTTCATAGAACCAATAGAACTAATAAGAGAATCTAGGAAAGCTATTGAATAACAGATTCACCTACAAAAGTCTTTAGTGTTTCTATCATGCAGAAATAATCAAGAATGAAATGTAATAGGAAAAAAAAAAGAATAACTCTCAAATTATGCAGAACAGGGGAGAAAAACTTTAAGGTACCTAGCAATACATCTAAGAAATGGTGTATAAAGTTCTATGAATACAATGCAAAATATCCTTGAAGGATATTAAAGGAAACTAATAGAGATATGTATTATGTTTATAAACTAATAGACTCAAAACCATAAGGTTGTCAATTGTTACTATATCAAAAATAGTTTTAAAACACCATAGATCAATGACAGACATGAGAAAGTAGAATGTTATAATAAATGAATTTGAAGATAAGCAGAAATTTTTCAATCCAAAGAAAAAGGAGGGGAAAAATTAGAGAAAACACAAAAATCTGTGAATAAAATCAATCAGCTAATATTGATGTAATAAGGAGAATAAAACAAAGAGAAGGATAGAATACATAATGGATGAAAGTATACTGAAATTTGGTGAAAAACATTAGCTTATAGATTTAAGATCTAAAAATCAAAATAGCTTAAACATAAGGAAAACCACATCTAGGCACATTGTAATCAAACTTCATGAACTGATTTTTTAAAAAGTCACCTAAGAAACCAATTTTTAAAACAGATTCAACTTCTGGATAAGATGGCAGAGTAGGTAAATGCAGTATTCACATCCTCCCACAACCAGATCAAAATTATAACTACAAAACAACCATAATTCAGAACTGCCTGAATTCTGACTGAACAGAAACCCTATAATGAAGAATATACACAAGAAACCACATAGAGAGTGATTGTAAGGGCAGAAATGTGAAATGGACTAGTCCACATCCACATTAAAAATTGGAAGAGATATCTCAGGTGCCCCTGAGGAGCTAAGGGTCTCATCCTAACACCAGGCCTCCTAACCCCAGGTTCCAGTGCTGGAAGGTTAAGTCCTCATAGCTTTTGGCTATAAAATCAGTAGGGATTATGACTAAGTGAGACAGAGGGCATCTGGAGTCCCAGACATTTCTCTTAAAGGTCTCATGCATGGACTTGCTTGGCCTTACTCACTCACAGCTCCAGTACTGGGGCAGTAGTTTGAAAAGCACCAGGGACATACAGACTCAATTGTCTGGATTTGGAGCTAGAATTGGAGGGGAAGTTTTATCGCAGACAGAAGTGCTAGCAGAGGCCATTGTTTCTTTGCCGATCTCTCCCCACAGGCTGGGTCTCCATCACCCAGGCAAACCCTGTTCCCCTTACTCTGGTGATTCCTTGAGACTCCTACCCCACCCAATTTGCAGGCCCACTCAAGCCACTTCCAGTAACTTTTCAATAGGCATGGGCTGTTCTGGCACATGCTGTGTACTCTCCTAATATCCCTCAAAGTGTCACAAACCCCAAACAAGCAGCATCTGGCCTCAGCATGCCTTGCACCTCTTGCTAAGTGGTCCCATGCCCAACAGTAGCAGCAGCCAACTGTGGGTTGCTGCCTGGCCTCTCCGAGGCACCTTGAAGCCCAGCACAAATAGCACCGATCTGCTGATTACTCTGTAGCTCATCTATTAGCTGCAAAGTTGGGTGGCCATAGTCAAGACTTGGGTGGCAGCTGATCTTGATCCATACTTCCCAGGGGGCCTCAGAGCCAGGGCTCCCAGTGAACGGCTTCAGACCATGTTAGAGAAAAACTCAACCATCTCCATGAGCAACACACTCAAGGGGCAGACACATCAGGCACCAGAGCCCTGTTGAAGCAAGTCCTTCTTGGTACAGTCAGCCACTGCACAACAGCTCCTACACTGGAGTCTTCACCAGTCCTCACAACTGATCTGCCTCGGTGTAAAACCGTCCCACTAACAAGTCAACAGCAATGAAGCCTGCACTACAACAGGAAGGTGCACAGAGCCCACACAAAGAGCACACCTGTAGCACCTGGCTCAGGTGACTGGGGAGGCTACACCACTGGGCCCTACAAGATATCTACTACATTAGGCCACTCTACCAAGACAGGGAGACATAGCAGCTCTACCTAATACATAGAAACAAACATAGGGAGACAGACAAAATGAGGAGACAAAAAAAGTCCCAAATTAAAAAACTGAGCAAAAGTACAGAAAAAGGACTAAGTGAAGTGGAGATAATCAATCTATTAGCTGCAAAGTTCAAAACACTGGCTGTAAGGATGGTAAATGAACTTAGAAGAAGAGCAGACGAACTTAGTGAGAACTTCAAAAAAAGATAGGAGACAAAACTGAAATGAAGAATGCATTATGGGGAATCAATAGTAGAGTAGATGAAGCAGAGAATCAAATCAGCAATTTGAAAAATAAGGAAGCAGAAAACACCCAGTCAGAGCAGCAAAAAGAAAAAAGAATACAAAATAGGATAAGGATAGTTTAAGGAGCCTATTAGACAACTTCAAGCATACTACCATTCATATCATGGGGCTTCCTGGAAAAAGAGAGAGAAAAAGGAATTGAAAACCTATTTGAAGAAAATAATGATGGAAAACTTCTCTAATTTGGTGAAGGAAATAGACATACAAGTCCAGGAAGCACAGAGTGTCCCAAACATGATGGACCCAAAGAGGACCACACCAAGACACATCATAGTTAAAATGCAAAAGGTTAAAGACAAAGAATCTTAAAAGCAGAAAAAAAAAAGCAATTAGTCACATACAAGGAAACTCCCATAAAACGGTCAGCTGATTTCTCAACAGAAACTTTGCAGGCCAGAAGGGACTGACACAAAATATTCAAAGAGATGCAAAGAACCTACAAAAAAGATTACTCTACCCAGCAAAGTTATTGTTTAGAATTGAGGGACAGATAAAGATCTTCCCAAACAAGAAAAATCTAAAGGAGTTCATCACCACCAAACCACTATTACAAGAAATGTTAAAGGGTTTTCTTCAAGAAGAAAAAGAGAAAAAAATTAAAAAATGAGTAATCAATAGCAATAAGCACATATCTATCAAAAATTAACTTAAATGCAAATGAATTAAATATTCCAATGAAAAGACATAAGGTAGCTGAATCAATAACAAAGCAAAACCCTTAAATACACTGTCTACAAGAGACTAACATCATATTATAAGACACAGAGACTGAAAGTAAAGGGGTGGAAAAAGATTTCAGGAAAATGTAAATGGAAAAACAAGCTGGGGTAGCAATCCATATGTCAGACAAAATAGACTTTAAAACAAAAACTATAACAAGAGCAAAACAGGACCCAGCAATTCCATTTCTGGGTATTTATCTAAAGAAACCCAAAACACTAAATTGAAAAGACATATGCATCCATATGTCCATTGCAGCATTATTTACAATAGCCAAGGCATGGAGGCAACCTAAGTGTCCATCAATATATGAGTGGATAATTAAGTAGTGCATATATACAATGAAATATGGCTGAACCATAAAAAAGAAAAAGAATGAAGTCTTGCCATCTGCAACAATGTGGATGGACTTAGAGGATACTGTGCTGAGTGCAGTAAGTCAGACAGACAAAGACAAATGCCATGTGATTTCACTTATATGGGGAATCTAAGAAACAAAATAAACAAGCAGAATAGAAACAGGCTCACAGATACAGAGAATATTTTGACAGTTGCCAGATGGGAGGGATATTGGAGGATGGGTAAAAAAGGTGCGAGGTTTAAGAAATATAAATTGTTATTTACAAAATAGTCATAGGAATGTAAATTAGAGCATATGGTATATACTCAATAATATTGTAATAACGGCGAGACTTTGCGGTGGCTTCCCTCTTGCATCTTGGCCACCAACATGCCATCCAGACTGAGGAAGACCTGGAAACTTTGGTGTCAGTGATCCATGGCGACTGCTGCATCAGCAAGCACAGTACCCGGGAGGCCGAGGTAATGCTGATGGCTTGCATCATCACAGGATCAACTTCGACAAACATCACCAAGGCTACTATGGGAAAGTAGGTATGAGCCATTGCCACTTAAAGAGGAACCAGATCTTCTGTCCCACTGTCAACCTTGATAAACTGTGGACCTTGGTCAGTGAGCAGACACAGGTAAATACTGCCAAAAACAAGGCTGGGGCTGCTCCTATTATTAATGTGGTGTGATCAGGCCACTACAAAGTTCTAGGACCAGAAAGCTCCCAAAGCAGTCTGTCATTATGAAGGCCAAATTCTTCAGCATAAGGGCAGAAGAGAAGATTAAGAGTGTTAGTGGGGTTTGTGTGCTGGTAGCTTGAAGCCACACAGAGGGGAATTCATTAAATTCTCACAACTGCAAAATAATAATAATAACAATAATAGTAATATTGTAATAACTAAGTATGGTGTCAGAAGAGTACTAGATGCACTGGAGTGATTGCTTTGTAAGTTATATAAATGTCTAATCACTGGGCTGTACACTTGTAACTAATATAATATTTATGGTGACTATAATTAAAAATAAAAAATTATTAAAATAGAAAAATGAAAATATATAAGGAAACAAAGATATGATTAACAGTTGACTTCAAATCAGAAAGAATGAATGCCAGAAAAATTGAAATAATGTATTTAAAGTGTTGAAAGAAAAACTGTTAAACAAGAATTTTACATCAAGCAAAAATATGCAGCAGAAATGAAGACAAAATAAAGATTTTTCAGATAAATAAAAACAGAGAATGTGTTTTTTAAAAAGCCTTTCAGGTTGAATGGAAATGACACCAGAAAGTAACTTGGATTAACAGAAGGAAAGAGCACCAGAAATGAATAATACACAGGATGAATTTGGATCACTATATGTTTATGTTATTTTCTAAATATTTAAAATAAAATTTATAATATAATATTGTTAAATTTTGGGGCTTATAATTTATGTAAATATAATATATAATACCATTGCAAGCTTCTATGTTTTAACAGAAATAATTTAACATTAATTTTTTTTAATTTAAGGAAGTTAAAGAAGCTCATTTATCCCTAGAGAAACCTCCAAAAATAATGCAAAGAATTTAGTTTAAAAGTCGACAAGTAAAAAAAACTTGCTTAACACACAAAAATTAACAGTAAAGAGAAATGAGGTGCACAGAGAATAGATGAGACAAATAGAAAACAAATAGCAAAATGGCAAATCTAAATTAATACATATCATACAATCGAGCATATAATTAAATTAAATAAATGTTAAAATTTCATAAATTTGTAATCTAATATAAATAAGTGAAACATTCCAATAAAAAAACCCAGAAACTTATGGACTGGATTAAAAAACAATATAGTACTACATGGTCTCTAAAAGACATGAGCTTTAAATATGGAGCCACAGGTGATTAAAAGTAAAAACGTACAAAAATATGTGCCATATAATTAGTTAGCATAACAAAGCTGAAAAGATTGTATTAAAATCAGACATAAAAGATAATAAAAAAACAAGAATTACAAGAAACACAGAGACATTGCATAGGAATAAAAAAGTTCATATGGCAGTATAATATTACCATTATAAAGATCCATACGTCCAATAACATGCTTCCAAGACATGGAATAAAAGTTGACAAACTGAAAGCAGAAATAAAGAAATAAAAAAATTTTAGTTGGATATTTCAATATTGCTCTCTGAGTAATTGACAGAATTAGTAGGAAAAAAACAGTAAGAATATCAAAGATCTGAACAACACTCCCCCAAAAACTTAGCCTAATTGACATGTAGAGAATACGTCATCCAACAGTCACAAAACACACCCACTTTCAAGCGGGACATTTGCCAAGACAGACATGTCAAGCCACAAAGTAAGACTTAATGAATTTAAGAAATTAGAACACGTAGAGTATGTTTTGTGATCACAGCATGACTAAGTAAAACATCAATAATTGAAATATATCTGAAAATCCCCCAAATTACTCATGGATAAAGGAGCTAATCATAAGATAAATTAAAAAGTAATTTGAATTGAATATAAATAAAAATGGCATGTCAAAATTTGTGGTATCAGTTAAGCTAATACTTAGGGGACAACTTTAACTGCCTCTATTAGAAAATAAGAAAAGTGTAAAATTTATTATTTAAACTTCCATCTTTAAAATTGGAAAATAGGAGAAAAGTCAACCAAAAGAAAATGTAAGGAAAGAAATAATGTCAAGAACAGAAAGGAATGAAATAGAAAAGAATGTTTATAAAGACCAGACCAAAAACTGATATTTTAAAAAATCAATAAAACTAATAGTAATAATTAAAAACAGAAAACACATGGCAAGAATATCACGAAGGAAAGAGGGATGTCACAGACATTAAAAGGATAATAAAGTCATAAATATTCTGAACAAACATAGGTCAATAAATTTTACACCTTAAAATGAAAAAATTCCATGAAAGATGTCTATAGCAAAAATTTAGTCAAAATAGGTTTTTTTTAAAAAATAGAATAGTCCTATGACAATTAAGGAAAATGAATTCTTAATTTAAAATTTCCCCACAAAGAAAATTCCCAGCCAGATATATTAACTGATGTATTCTAGCAAAAGTTTAAAAAGAAATACCAATCCTTACATATAATCTTTTAGAAAATATATGAGAAAGGACTACTTCCCAATTCATTTGATAAGTCCCAATTACCCTTATTCCAAAATCATCAGACAAGAAGAGGATACCCTCATGAACATAGACACAGAAATTCTTAACAAAATATTACCAAATAGAATTCAGCAGTACAACTTTAAAAAAACAAATAAAATGTATTATGATCAAGATGGTTCTACTCCAAAATGCAAAGCTGGTTTTACATCAGACAGTTGAAAACATTCATCATCTTTTCATGATAACCCTCAGCACACTAGGAAGAGAAGGGAATTTTTTCAAATCTTAAGAGTACCTACAAAAACAAAAAACAAAACCCTTTAGCTGATATCCTATTTAGTGGTAAATGACCATATACTTTGCCCATGAGATCAAAAACAAGGCAAGGATGCTTACTCTAACCACTTAAGTCGACATTGCACTTGAGTTTCTATTTATTGTAATGAGGCAATGGGGAAAAGACATACACATTGGGAAGGAAGGAGTAAACTGTATTTATTTGCAGCAATATGATTTTGGCATAGGAAAAATCCTAAGGACTTTAAAATGAATATTCATCACATCATTATTCATAGTTCCAAGCTAGAAATAATCTAATGTCCATCAGCTGGTAAATGAATAAACAAGCTGTGGTATATTCATGAGATGGAACACGAACAATGAAGAAGGGCACTATTGCTTGTGTTTGGACCTTCAGCATGGACTCCCTTTTATTGCTATTTAATGAGTCAGCTGTATGCCCTAGACCCTCCACTATATCAGAAACCTCTAGAAGAGGGATCATCAAACTTTTCCTGTTTAGGGGCATATAGCAAATATTTTTGGCTTTGGGGACCAATACTATCTCTGTTCCAACTATTAAAATCTGCCATTGCAACACAAAAGCAGCCAGAGACAGTACTTACACAAATGATCATACTGTGCTTCAGTGAAACTTTATTTTCAGAAATGGGTGTCACCTCACATTCATTAGTCTGACTGCTATAGCGTAACCGATGGAAACAGCAGAAAATAATGTAGTCAAGATGTAGAGAAACCGGATTCCTCGTGCACTGATGGTGGGAATGTAAAATGGTGCAGCCCCCGTGGAAAATAGCATGGTGCTTCCTCAAAAAAATTAAAAATAGAATTACCATATGATCCAGAAACGCAACTTCTGAGCATATACCCAGAAGAATTTAAAGCAGTGACTAAAACAGATATTTGCACATCCATGTTCATGGTGGCATTATTTACAAGTGCCAAAAGGTAGAAGCAACCTAAATGTCCATCAACATGACACTTGGATAAACAAAATATGGTCTATACACACAATGGAATATTATTTAGCTTTAAAAAGAATGGAATTCTGACACATCCTACAACATGAATGAACCTTGAGGTCATTATGCTAAGTGAAATAAGCTAATCAAGAAAGAACAGTTATTGTATAATTTCATTTCTATGAAATGACTAACCCAATTCGTGGAGACAGAAAGTAGAATGGTGGTTACCAGGGACTGAGAAGAGGGAGAAATGGGAAATTCGTGTTTAATGGATACAGAACTTCAGTTCTGCAAGATAAAATCGCCCTGGAGATTGGTCTCACAACAATGAGTATACTTAACACTACTGAACTATACACTTAACAGTGAGTACAATGGCCCTGGCTAGTGAGGCTCAGTGGATCGAGCGCCAAACTGCAAACCAAAAGGCCACTGGTATGATTCCCAGCCAGGGTACATGCCCGGGTTGTGGGGCAGGTCTCTGGTTGGGGGTGTGCAAGAGGCAGCCAATAGGTGTTTCTTACATCAGTGTTTCTCTCCCCCTTTTTCTCCCTTCCTTCTCCTCTTTCTGAAAAATAAATAAAAACATTTAAAAAACAGTTAAAATGGTAAATTGTAGGTTATGTGTCTTTTGCACAATTAAAAAAGTAATGTAAGTATATTCAGACAAAATGTTCAGACAAAAAAAAATCTATAAATACATTTAAATAGTAGTTCTTTATCTAGAAGGTCAGAATATTTATACTTTAGGAAAGAAAAGAAAAAATAGTCAATATGAGTAAGCTTTATGAAGAAATTACTGTTTTTATATAATGTTGGATAAAGATTAAAATTGCATAAGTTAATTACTATTAAAAATAATTTAAACAAAATTATATATGTAGTTATGTTCAACGTAGTTTCAGTTATAATAATAAAATATTGGAAATAAATGTGCAATAACAGGAAAATGATTAAATATTAGTACATGTGGTATACAAGGTTTGGCCCATGGATTTGTGGGCCCCGCTCTACGAGACAAGGGATAGTGCCATCTTTGGCCTCCACAGGCTGCAGTGCTGGACACATACTGATTGAGGTCATGGGGAACTGCCAGAATGCTAGGACAAAGGACAGAGATGCTAGAAGTGAAATTGATTGATATGTATACCCTGCCCTCGGCAGATGTGTGAGAGGCTAATGGAAGAGGTATAGGTTCTTCCCGAGTTTTACATGCTTTTCTCTAGGAAAGATAAAAACCTGACTGAAGCCAGTTTACAGTCTGCCTAGGAAAGCTGATGGCAAGTCTTTTGCTTTGTTTTGGTTTTCAGAGTGACTTGTGTGCCTCAGCTACTTACATAGATCAAGGTTCCTAGTAAGTCAACCTGGTTGTTCCTGCTGCCATCGAGGTTTATTACTGATGAATTGGTGGTCACTCATCCACAACCAGTTGCAGGGGCAAAGTGCAACTCAAAGGGAGAGGTCGTGAAACACCTAGAGTGTATGCAGGGGTGAGAGCTGAATAGAGGGCAAAAGAAATAACCACTAGAACTTTCCCTCTGCAGGAGAAAGGAGAAAAAAATAACTAATTAGGGATGTGCAAGTCAGGCAGTCAGAGGTCAGAGGGAAAGGATTTCATTTCCATTATTTGCATGGTGGTAAGTCCAGAGAGCATAACTTCCAAAATGAAATGTTATTAGAAATTTTATTGCCCCAAAGCCATCACAGGTATGTGAGAGATTTATTGTAACTTTGTTGACAAATGTGAATTTGACATTTATAGAGAACACATCATGTATGAGCGGATCTCCTTGGTTCCTGAAAATGCTCTTTTTGCACAATTTGAAAAATATATGGACCATGAGATAAAGGAATATTTCGTGGCCAGACACTCCCAAAGGGATGAGTAAAGGCATGGGGCAAGAACTGAGGAAAGGTCAAGGTGACTTAATGAGGATTTCTGCAGCTCCCACACCTGCAGTTGGTTCCAGGGTCTCCCCTCCAAGTGTAAAGTCAAACTTACGTTTCTCAATGGTCAAGTTTCTATTGATAAAGCAGATGCATCCCTCCAGCATTCCTCAGTCTTTCCAGGTAATCAGTGTCAGTTACTTCCATCTACCCCACCCCCATGATGGATTACACAGCCTGGTTTATGGGGGAGTGTCTCCCTAATTGCCCACTGTTTCTCCAGGCCGTGAGTCCCTCCTCAGGCTGTGTTGTAACACCACTAACACCAATCCTGGTTGAGGTTGCACCACAGAAACTGCAGCCCCTCAGGGTTCCCTCTGCAGCAGCTCCTGCAGTAGGGCGTGTGGGGGTGGGGAGCAGCAGCAGCATGGTTCAAGCCTTAAACGTGGAACCCACATTCTGCGATGGTCTCTGGATGTGTCCACTTGACTAACTTATAAGCTAAAGTTATTCAAACGTTCATCTGAGATGTTGCTGTGGAGGTATTTTGTAGATGTGACTCAAGTCCATAATAAATGGACTCCAAGTGAAGATAATTAGCCAGCATAACCTGGACTGGCCAATACAGTCAGCTGAAAGACCTTAAGAGAAGAGCCAAGGCTTCCCTGAAGAAGACAAAACTCCATGTGTGGACATCCACAAGACCCAGATTTCAATTGCCCTTCCTGACAGCTGCCCCAAGGAGGTCACACTTGCCTAGCCAGCCCCACAGTGGTGGACTCTGATTCCTTTTCATCTTGTAATGAAAAGTCCTACAGATCTGCTACTCCACTTGAACCCTGTCTGGCACATCCTCTCACTTTCTCACTTCTATCCTTATACCATGCATAGAAGTCTTTTCTGAACAACTGGGGAAAATCTAACTGTGAAAGGAGAATTGTGAATCCTCATATTTAAGTGGTCCAAGAGGAACTTACCTTTCTCTCATGTCCGCAGTATTTTCCCTTCTCTTCAATATTACCTTTTTCTTCAAATACTACAATCTGTACTTCTACCCACTTTTGAAAAAAAATTACACAAACACATATTTCTAAACACAAATGCTAATTCTCTGAGACAGTACCAGCTAAACTCAGAAAAAAGGAAATATCTCAATTGCCTTATTGTTTCAGGGAAGAATGGGTTTCGGCCACCAGCCACCATACACAACCGTAATACAGAGACTGATGGGGAAGGAAAGAAGTTTTTATTAACAGGGTACCCAGTTTGGGAGGTGCTGGCTTCTACTGTGCTCCAAGCCATTCCCCTGTGCAAAACACAGAAATTCCCTTGTTCCCAAAAAGAATGAAATCCAAATCTATGCCCAGAGATACCCTTCCATTCTTACCTGCCCTTTTGGAATCCAAGGGTGCTACAAGGATGGGTCTCCATCTCTCCAGCTCTGGACACTCTCTCTTTGCGGTGTCCACTTCTGAGGCCAGAGTCCCCCTTGCCTTGCCACAGCTTACTCTCTATCCCTTGGGCCCAGGCACACTGCCAGGCCACTGCAGCTGGCTGTGCAATGGGGTCAGTCTACTGGGCCCTCGGCGTCCAGGGCTGCTTGCACCCTTGGTGCTAGTGAACTTTCCTGGCTTGTGTGTCTGTGCATCATTCTCAGGATAAGAGGATGGGAGATGTCCAAGAGCCATGCCATGTGGCACAGAGCCACAGCACCTCACCTGAGCCTGTAACTGGTGAGGTGTGCACCCCACAAGAGCCTGCTCAAGACCGTGGGAGCAAGACAAGGCAAGAGCTGCAGGTGGGGCCCAAAATCCCATGGGCCTGCCACCAGCAGGGCACATGTCCTTTGCATGGTACTCAGCCTCCACAGGCTTGATCTCTACCACCCATGCAAGCAAGGGGAACACAAAAAGAGCACCTGAGCAAGGGACCAAAGTCTGCCAGGTCCCATGAATGCTCCATGCCTCATCCCAACCAGGGGAAAGGAAGAGAGAAAGAGCTCTGCCCCCACCATTTTAAATCTTTCCCCTCAAATCCTATATGCTTGGGAATGTCTAAATGCCCAACCAATTCCAGGCCAATATCCATCTTGTCCATCAGCCTGCACAGTGTCTTTGACCCTCCTCCGGCCACCATCGTCCAGAAGGAGGTAGGAGGGTTTTATATCTGTTGTGACCTTTTCAGGACCCACAGCCTGTGCAGGCTGTGTCACAAGCTGTTTTAGTTGTTTATTGGTGCCTCGGGGGTATGGAATCATGCCTGAGCTCTGGTTTTGACCTAAGGCTGCTTTCAGCACTTCCCAAACCCTCTCACGGGTCCCTCCCTTCTTCAGGAAGGCAGGCTCTTTTGACAGCTGCTGCTTCAGTCCACCACCTTGGGGTTTCCTCCGACTCCTCCCTTCTCTGAGGAGGTGAAGCCACTCATACCATTTTTGGGCTTCTCCCCACAGTCCAGTGATCTGGTCAGACCTCTGTCACATCATGATTCACAGGGTCATTCCAGCTCACAGTGGAATGGGCATGAATATGCACTTTTAAACCTCACCCAAGGATATGTTTATCATTTTTAGAGGGAGAGGAAGGGAGGAAGAGAGAAACATCAATCAATTGCCTCCTGTACACATCCGAACTAAGGATCGAACCCTCAACCTTTTGGTGTATGGGACAATGATCCAACCAATTAAGTCACCCAGCTAGGGCTTAAAATGCATTTTTAATGGTAAGTTTCTTTCCTTAATCCCTACCATTTTCAGTTGACTTTCAGATTATGTGCCCCTCACCTCTAAAGAATAAAATGATCCATGTATTTCCAATGGGCTAGTTCCCTAGCTGCCACAGATGAAGCTGGCATTTTAATCACATGACAGAGGCCTTTGTGAGTATGTAAACATGCGCCAGGCTTCTTCGGAGCCACCTTGGCTGGGGAGCTGGGCATAGGGAGATTCCGTCTCTATTTGACAGGGGCTATACTGAAGATTTTTTCAGTCATGACACACAGTTTTAATTCCTTTACTCTCATGCTAAAAAAGAAAAGCATGTTGTCACCTTGACAGCAGTTAAGTCTCTCTTTTTTCTTGCTACTCCAGTCTGAAGTCCCTGCTCAACCATGAAGTCTGGTCCAGGTAGTTCTAGGATCCCACAAAAGTGGCTTCACGTTGAATCAGTCTTTTGTGTGTCTCCTTGATATCCACCAGTGTCCCCTCCTCCATAAAGGAAGAGTATGAGGCACCAGAGTGGCCCTCCACCCCTTGGAGTCCTTGATGCCCACAGGCTTGTGGATCCTGAGGGCTTTGCAGAGAGGTCCCTTAACTTAGGCAGTCTTCCGTGTCACCGTGTCATTTACAAACCACTGAAATGCTACCTTAAACCCAGTGTTGACAAACACAAAAGCCACAGAGCAGACTTCTTGTGTTTGTTTTGTTTGCAGTTTTGAGTTCTTCCTCTCACTAGGACTCAGATATAAACCCAGGAAAGGCAAGGCCATGGACAAATCTGTAAGAGCTACTTTGTTCTACTAGAGCTCCCCTTCAGGTAGCTCCCACCAGAAAGCCCTTAGGCAGGTACCAACTATAAACCACTGGACAAAATACAAGAGGAGGAAGAAGAAAAACAGAGAGAGAGAGAGAGGGGGGGAGAGAGAGAGAGG
>PVJD01006580.1:0-66697 GCA_004026545.1 Mormoops blainvillei
TATTTCACTTGGTGCCCAACTGTGACCTCAATCTCAGCCCTGCTCGCACCATTACAAGACTGGGAACCAAGATCGAGCCTGAGCTCTTCTCTTTCATTGTAATCCTTTTCTGAAGAAGGGAGATGCTTGTTCCTTTTGCTGCTGCTCATGACCTCACCACTGGCTTCCTACATTTGGTTCGTGACTGGTCAGCCTGCCCTGGGTTATTCTCCCTTCAACCAGGCAGTTTTAGCTCCTTCTTATCATACCTCTCTCATAAGATGTTCCAGGGGAGCTTCCACTGTCACAGGGTTCAAAGTTCTTCAGACTCTGACCCCACTTTGTAACCAGTCTTACCTCCCACTGTTCCCCAACATAGATCCCCCTTCTTCAGAAGGAGACACTCTTATTAGTCTTTGAAGCTCAAGTGCTTCTTTTCATCTTCGGCCTGTCAACAATTCCTACATGCCCAGAACGTCCTTTCTCTACCTACCTAAACATTCTGTAAGGTCCAGCTCAAGTTCTCCTTTTCCAGGTATCCTCCTCAGCCTCCCAGAGTGAGCACATCTTCATTCCCCACTGCCATCCTTGCACTCTTTTCCTGTGACCCTTATTCTCTGTAGCATTACTTGTGGTCTTTAATTCCATACTGCTCTGTCCTGTTCCTTAACTCTTTTGAAAGTGCGTGGCTCATCTCCCTAGCTAGATGACCTCCTGAAGGGCATAGATGATACATTGCACTTTAATGCCCAACACACTTCTGAGAACATAATAAGTATCTCTTTTGAGTGACTGAAATAACCAGAGGACCTGCAGAATTCACTATGACATTTCCCCTTTATTCTAATAGGACAGCTACAAAGCATATACAGGAAGTGAAATTAATTTATTAATTAGATGTTCATCAACTAGCTCTCCAAGAAAAGCTACATAGAGAAGAATATAAAATTAATTAGGTGTGTTTCTACCATCAGAGAAAATGAACTTTAAATTCACTTACAGGCAAAATGCTGCAATAGACTCAAGCCACTTGGCCTTTATTTTTTCATTCTGGTAAAGAGGGATTGTATTTTCAAACTAAAGAGAATTCACCTTATGCCTCAAGACAGTAATACCTTTTCCTAGAATAAAGGAAAAGGGTTTTCTTGAGATGCAGACTGGGAACTGAACTGCCCTCAAAGTGATAATTTACAGAGCAGTTATCTATCTGCAGCTGCCAAAGAAACTTCTCCCATCAACAGAAATGTAATTTGAAACATGAGTTCATAGACAGGAAAAAGGACATAATGAACAATATTTTTAACAGTGGAACATTATATGTAGGTGATCTCATCTGGCCTATTTTCTTCTTAGCTATATCTTTGATATATATTATAGAATCCTAATTCAGGGAGGAATATTACCTATAACCCTCAAAGAAAATAGACAGTATGATGTGTATCTGTGCATATCTCCCCTTCTCTTGTTAACTATCCTGATTTTTGCTTTCTTGACCACATGTCCCTCATGCAGGACATGGCTTTTATGAGACACTAACTCCACTACTAGCTATAAGTAATCAGAATAATTGCACTCCCTAACCACAATTCAGGACTTGTCATGTGGTCCATTTTAGGACAGTGGGATTAGAGAAGGCAGTTTTTTTTTTCTGAAAGCTTCTGGAAAAGAAGGTTTCTCTTTCCTTCTGAATGTGTAATGTAACACATCATATAAGAAGCCAGCCTTGCAGTAGAACTGACAACATAAGAGGGGATGGATGGGAAGAAGCATGTCCTTGACAGCATCACTAAGCCCTTGAATCAAACCAACCCTGAAGCTTGAACTACAGCTGGACTTTCCCATTAAATAAGCCAATAAATCCCCTTCATTGCTTAAGCCGATTTCTGTGTTTGTTTTTTGTAATATCAGTCAGGACCTGTGTTGCAAGTAATAGAAAACCCAACTCAGACTGGTTTAGTATCTTTTCTTCAGAACACGAAAGAGTGTATTAACACTGGTTTGCAGAAGTTCCAGTAAACAGGAAGTGTTAAAATTTCCAGTGCCTCAGTGCTCCAAAGACTGCATATCCTTGACTAAAATTTTACTTAATGTTTTAATATTTGAATAATATAAAACATTTATAAGTGAACCCTAGTAAATGCTTTTAACTATAGTAAGAAATATCCTTTGAGGAGCCTTGACTGTCTTTGCAATCAACTATGCTATTTCTTTTAACCACTAGTGGCTTAAAACTGCTCTGCTCTGATTTAAAATTTTTTTTTGCTATTTCCTACACTGAAGAAACCTGTGATGAAACTCAATAAAGAGCCACTCTGGAAGACAGTTTAGTTGTTTCTTGCAAAACTAAAGATACTTTTACCATAAGATCAAGCAATCAGGCTCTTCGGAATTCATCCAAAGGAGTTAAAAACTTATGTTCACACAAAATCATGCACGCTGATGTTTTATTCATAATTTCCAAAACTTGGGAGTAACCAAGATATCCTTCAGTGTACGAATGGATAAATAAACTGTGATACACCCAGACAATGGAATATTATGCAACATTAAAAAGAAATTAACTATCAAACCATGAAAAGCCATAGAGGACACTTAAATGCATATTACTAAGTGAAAGGATCCAATGCATAAAAGCTGTATATGGTATGATACCAATTATATGATATCCTGGAAAAGACAAAACTGTGGAGACAGTAAAAGGATTAGTGGTGGTCAGAGGTGGAGAAGGAAGGAGGGATAGTTAAATAGGCAGAGTGGAGGGGATTTCTAGGGCAATGAAAATACTCTTTATATTATAATAATGGATAAATTATTATACTTTTGTCCAAGCCCATATACAGTTGGCTCTTGAATAACACAGGTCTAAACTGTGTATGTGCTTTTTTTTCAATAAATATAGTCAGCAATTTGTATAGGTGGGAACTGCATTTACAGAGTCAACCAACCTCTTATTGAAAATGGTAGTTTTGCATTCCCAACCACAATTTCACAGCCAAAAATTGCCAACTGATGAGTGAAAATGCTGTTTTTGATTTGTGGTTGGTTGAATCGGTGGATGTGAGGGGCTGACTGTAGTCAAATGACATGGCACTTTCGCCTATATAGTGTTGCTACCACTGCAGCCTGCCAGCCCCATGTTTCAAAGGCCAACTTGTTCAACATCAGGAGTGAACGCTAAGGTAAACTATTCTGGTAAGTGATGTTGATAGTGAGGGAGGCTATGCACGCAAAGTGGTAGGAGGTATGTGGGAAATCTCTGTACCTTCCTCTCAATTGTGTTATAAACCTAAAACTGCCCTAAAACAATCTTTAAAAAGACAAAGTTCAATGGAGACTCATTATAGTCTTCTGGTGCTCTATCCTGCATTTTCCCAGGCTACCCACCTTTTTATCCCTTCACTGTTTCTCTGGGTCATTTTAATGTTGCTCCCTAGGCCCCTGAATGCTTTCAGTTCATGACTGTTTGCCACATTTACCTTATCACTTCTTAAACTTGAATCAAGCCAACCATGTGTTTTTCCCTGGTTGCTGTGGGCCATTGGAAAAATCTTGGATCTGTTTTGATCCAGGTCTAGTATAAATTTGTGATTACCTATGTCTATTGGCTTTATAATGTATTAACTTCTAATCAGTTCTCTTTTCAAGATCCTCAGCCCACCCTGCCCCCTTACTTTATCGTTGATTTGGCTTTCCATTTTCTGAAAACAAACAAACAAACCCTGAAACAGAACAAAACTTCCCCAGTTTCATTCCTTCTACCTTTACATGTTTATTTTTTCACTTCAAATTCCCATAAAACCTACTGATGGATACTTGGGTTTCTTCCATATCTTGGTGATTGTAAATAATGCTGCAATGAACATAGGTATGCTTATGTTCTTTTGAACAGGTGTTTTGGGTTCCTTTGGATATATCCCCAGAAGTGAGGTCACTGGGTAAAGAGGCCATTTTTAATTTTTTGAGGGTTCCTCATACTACTTTCCACAGTGGCTGCACTAATCTGCATTCCTACCAACAGTACAAAAGGGTTCACTTTTTCCACCTCCTTGCTGGCACTTGTTGTTTGTTGATTCATTGATGATAGCCATTCTCACTGGTGTGAGGTGATATCTCATTGTGATTTTAATTTGCGTTTCTCTGATGATTAGTGATGTTGAGCATCTTTTCATATGTTTATTGGCCTTCTGTATGTCCTCTTTGGAGAAGTGTCTGTTCAGGTCCTTTGCCCATTTTTTAAATTGGATTGTTTGTTTTTTGGTATTGATTCTTATAAGTTCTTTATAAATTTTGGATATTAACCCCCTATCAGATATATTGACAAATATATCCTCTCATTCTGTGGGTTGTCTTTTTGTTTTGTTGATGGTTTTCTTTGCTATGCAAATACTTTTAAGTTTGAAGTAGTCCCATGTTTTTATATCTTCTTTTGGTTTCCTTGCCTGGGGAGATATATCAGAAAAAATATTGCTATGAGCAATGTCTGAGATTTTACTGCCTGTTTTCTTCTAGGGTTTTTATGGTTTTGGTCTATCATTTAAGTCTTTAATCCATTTTGAATTTATTTTTGTGTGTAGTGTAAGAAGGTGGTCTAGTTTAATATTTCTGCACATATCTGTCCAATTTTCCCAGCACCACTTATCGAATAAACTCTCTTTATCCCTTTGTATGTGATTGCTTCCTCTATCAAATATTAACTGACTGTAAAGAGGTGGGTTTATTTCTGGGCTCTCCTTTCTGTTCCATTGATCTATGCATCTGTTTTTATGCCAGTACCATACTGTTTTGATTACTATGGCCTTATAATATAGTTTGATATTAGGCAGCATGATTCCTCTAACTTTGTTCTTTCTCAGGATTGCTGTTGCTATGCGGGGCCTTTTGTGGTTCCATATGAATTTTGGACACATTTCTTCTAATTCTGTGAAATGCGTCAGTGAAATCTTGATAGGAATTGCATTGAACCTATAGATAGCTTTGGGTAGCATGGACATTTTAATGATGTTAATTCTTCCTGTTCATGAACGTGGTATGTGCTTTCACTTATTTGTACCTTCTTCAATTTCTTTCTTTACTCACTTATAATACTCCAAGTACATGTATTTTATATCTGTGGTTAGAGTGATTCCTAGGTATTTTATGCTTTTTGAAGCAATTGTGAATGGAATTGTTTTCTTAATTTCACTTTCAGATAGTTCATTATTGGCATATAAAAATACAACTGAATTCTCGATATTAATTTTGTGTCCTGCTATTTCACTGAATTCATTGATCAGGTCTAGTAGTTTCTTGGTGGAATCTTTTGGGTTTCTATGTACAGTGTCATGTCATCTGCAAATAAAGACAGTTTTACTTCTTCCTTTCCGAATTGGATACCTTTTACTTCTTCTCATCTGATTGCTGTGGCATGGGCTTCCAGTGCTATGTTGAATAAGAGAGGTGAAAGAGGACATCCCTGTTTGTTCTCGACCTTCAGGGGAACATTTGTTGCCTGTTAATTATGATGCTGGCTGTGGGCTTGTCATATATGGCCTTTATATGTTTAGGTATGTTCTCTCTATTCCCACTTTGCTGAGAGTTTTTATCATAAATAGGTACTGGATTTTATCAAATACTTTTCTGCATCTGTTAATATGATTATGTGGTTTTTATCCTTCATTTTGTTTATGTGGTGTATTGCACTTATTGATTTGTGAACATTGTGCCAATATTGCATTCCTGGAATAAATCCCACTTCATGTGTATGATCTTTTTCATGTATTGCCCTATTGGTTTGCTAATTTTTTTTGAGTATTTTAGCATCTGTGTTCACTAAGGATGTTGGCTTATAATTTTATTTCTTTGTGGTTTTAGAATAAGTATGATGCTGGTCTTGTTAAAAGAGCTTTGGCATCTTCCTTCTTATTGAATGTTTGAAATACTTGGAGAAGGAGAGGTGTTCGTTCTCAGAATTTTGGTTAAATTCACCTGTGAGGCCATCCCGTTCTGTGCTTTTATTTGTTGGGAGTTTTTTTTTTTTGTCAGTTTTGGAAAGATTTTTACTTTTTATTTTTATACTCTATTGATTATGCTATTACAGTTTTCCCAATTTTTCTCCATTAGCCCCCCTCCACCAAGCAACCCAACTCCCTTAGGCCACTCCCACACCGTTGTTCATATCTATGGGTCATGTGTAGGTGCTTCGGCTACTCCATTTCCTATGCTGTACTTTATATCCACATGGCTATTCTGTAACTACCTGCTTGTACTTCTTAACCCCTCACCTCTTCACCCATTCCTCCGTAAACCCCTCCCATCAAAATGCTTTGTATTCATGTTTCTGTCTCTGTTCTTGTTTGCTTAGTTTCTTTTTTTTAGATGCAATTGTTGAGAGAGATATATTTATTGCCACATTATTGTTCATAGTTTTGATCTTCTTTTTCTTAAATAAGTCCATTTAACATTTCATATAATAATAGTTTGGTGATGATGAACTCCTTTAATTTTTTCTTGTCTGGGAAGGTCTTTATCTGCCTTTCAGTTCTAAATGATAGCTTTTCAGGGTAGAGCAATCTTGGCTGTAGGTCCCTGCTTTTCATGACTTTGAATATTTTTTTGCCAATCCCTTCTAACCTGCAAAGTTTCTTTTGAAAAATCAGTGGAAAGTTTTATGGGAATGCCCCTTTAGGTAACTAACTGCTTTTCTCTTGCTGTTTTTAAGATTCTCCCTTTATCTTTAACCTTTGGCATTTTAATTATAATGTGTCTTGGAATGGGCCTCTTTGTATCCATCTTGTTTGGGACTCTCTGTGCTCCCTGGACTTGCATGTCTATTTCCTTCACCAAATTAGGAAAGTTTTCTCTCATTATCTTTTCAAATAGATTTTCAATTTCTTGCACTTCCTCTTCTCCTTCTGGCACCTCTATGATGCAACGTTGGAATGCAGTCCAGTGGTACAGCCTCCTCTATCACCCAAACTGGAACTCAAGGTGGGCCCTTTGTGTGGGCTGAGTACACCCTCCTCTTGTAATTGAGCCTCGGTTGCTGTTGGCAGATCAATGGGAGGCATTTACCCAGGCCAGTTAGCTGCAAGGACTGGCTGTGACCACTGACCACCAACCTCCACCATCTGTGGAGGATCAGCTTTGCAGGGGGCAGGGTGGTATTGCTCCAACATGACCTGTAGCTGTCCACTGGGTGTGCAGGCTCTGGGGTTTCTCAGGTGTTGAAGGCCAAGGTCAGCCCCCACCAGGGCTTTGCCCAGGGCCACTCTGCCTGAGTTATAAAGCAATCTGAGATTACTGCTACTTGTGCTGGGCTTGGAGATTCCCAGGTGAAGCTAAGGTGTGAATCTATACTGGCTGTGGCTAGTGCTGGGCCTGCAGCCACTTGCCAAGAGGTATAGATGCTAGAGGCTCACTGAGGCTGGCTGTTGCTTGTTTGAGAGGATTTAGGAAGTTGTGAAGTATGAGCCAAGGCCAGCCATTCATATGGAAAAGCAGTTTGGTTGGGTCTGTAAGTTGGGTGGGATGGAGTATCTGGGTATCTCCATGGTGGGGCAGAGTTAAATGGATGGAATCTCAGATATGGCACCAGCCTGCTGGCTCTGTGGCTCTGTCAGGAGAGGGCGTGGAAAAGGGGCAGTGACCTCTGGCTGTCCTTTTGTCCCCCAGCTCTTTCCTTGATTCAGACACTTTAGTTTCTCCCTGTATGCCACTGGGCCTTTCGAGCTACTACCCCAGTGCTGGAGTTCAGAGGGAGGGAGTCTCAGTAAGTTTATTGTGGGTTCTTTAAGAGGGATTGCCTGGGACTCCAAAAGTTTCTTCCACTGACTCAATCTCCTCTGGTTTTTGTGGGCAGAAGTGATGGGGGGTTATCTTCCTAGCACTGGGACCCTGGGCTGAAGGACCTGGTGTGGGGCTTGGACTCCATACTTATTAGTTATCCCTCCCAAATTTTTATCCACCACACATGGATGTGGGACCAGCCCATTCCTCATCTCTGCCCCTCCTACCAGACTGGATGGATGTGGTTTCTTTAATTCCATAGTTGTCAGACTTCCATTCAACTTGATTTCTGATGGTTCTGAGTGATGGTTCTTCTATATTTTAGTTGTAATTTTATGTGGCTTTGCGATGAGGTAAGCCATGTTTACCTAGGCTGCCATCTTTACCAGAAGCCTTTTGGGAGTTTTTTGATTACTGCTTCAGTTTCACTAAGTGTAATCTGTCTATTCAGATCCCCTGGTTCTTTCTGATTTTGTTTTGAAAGGTTGTATGTTTCTGAAAATTTATCCGTTTCTTCCAGGTTGTTCAATTTGTTGGCATATAGTTCATAATATTTTCTTACAATCCTTTGTTTTTCTTTGGTGTCAGTTGTTATTTATCCTCTTTTATTTATGATTTTATTTTTTTTGGGGTCCTCTCATTTTTTCTTGGTATGTCTGTTAAAGGTTTGTCAAACTTCTTTACCTTTACAAAGATGCAGCTCTTGGATTCATTGATCTTTTGTAACTTTTTTTTTTAGCCTCTATTTCATTTGTTTCTACTCTGATATGTATTATTTCCTTCTACTCACTTTGGGCTTTGTTTATTGTTCTTTTTCAAGTTCCTTTAAGTATAAAAGTAGATTGTTTATTCGAACTTTTTCTTATTTCTTGAGATAGGCCTGTATTGATATGAATTTCCCTCTTGTAATTGCTTTCCCTGTATCCCACAGCTTTTGGGTTGTTGTGTTCTCATTTTCACTCTTTTCAGGGTATCTTTTGACTTCTTGATCTCATTCTTGACACATTCATTGCTTAATAACATATTATTTAGCTTCCATGTCTTTGTGCATTTTTTAGTTTTCTTCTTGTGATTGATTTCTAGTTTCATAGCATTGTGGCCAGAGAAGATGCTGGATGTGATTCCAATCTTCTTAAATTTATTGAGGCTTTTTTTGTGTCCTAATGTTGTCTACCCTGGAACATGTTGCATGTGCACTTGGAAAGCATGTATATTGTGCTGTTTTGGGATGAAATCCTCTGTAGATATCAGTTAAATCCATTTGATCTAGTGTGTCATTTTAGGTCACTGTTTCCTTGTTGATTGTCTGTCTCAAAGATCAACCCATTAACGTCAATGGGGTGTTAAAATCCCCTATTATGACTGTATTTCTGTTGAACTCTCTCTTATGTCCATCAAGGTTTGCTTTAAATATTTAGGTGGTTCCATGTTGGGTGCATAAATATGTACTAGGGTCATATCCTCTTGTTGGATTGTTCATTTTATCATTATGTAATGTCCTCTGTCTCTTACTATATAGCCTTGGTTTTAAAGTCTATTTGATCAGATATAAGTACGGCTACCCAAGATTTTTTTCCCTTTCCATTTGCATGAAATATCTTTTTCCATTCCTTTACTTTTAGCCAGTATGTAACTTTCAGTCTGAGGTTGGTCTGTTGCAGACAGCATATGGATCTTTTCTGCTTATCCATTCAGCTACCCTATGTCTTTTGAGTGGAGCATTTAAGCCATTTACATTTAAGGTTATTACTGATAGGTACATATTTATTGCCATTTTATTTTTAAACTGTTTTCCTCTGTTTTTTTTTTCTTTTTTTTCTACTTCTTCTTAAAGCAAGCCCTTTAACATTTGTTGCAGTACTGGTTTTGGGGTAAAAAAATGCCTTTATCTTTTTCTTATCTAGGAAGCTCTTTATTTTAAGTGATAGCCTTGCTGGGTAAAGTAGCCTTGGTTGTATGTTGGTCCTTGCTTTTGATCACGTTGAATATTTCATGCCAATCCCTTCTGGCCAGAAATATTTCTGTTGAGAAATCAGATGACAGCATGCTGCTTTCTTGTAGGTAACTAAATGCTTTTCTCTTGTGGCTTTTAAGAGTTTCTCCATGTTTTTAAGCTTTGCCATTCTAATTATGATGCATCTTGGTATAGGTCTCTTAGAGTCCATCTTGTTTGAGACTCTGCACTTCCTGCAGTTGTGTGCCCTTTTTCTTTACCAGGTTAGGGAAGTTTTCAGTCATTATTCAAATAGGTTCTTGATCCCTTGCTCACTCCTTTCTCCTTCTGGTATTCCCATGATGCAGATGTTGTTAAGCTTCATGTTGGCCAAAAGGTTTCTTAAGCTCTCCTCATTTTTAGAAATTCTTTTTCATTTTGTTGCTTTGCTTGCTGTTTTTTCTACCTCATCTTTCAAGTCACTGATTAGATCCCCTGCTTTATCTAGCCTGCTATTTATTCTTTCCAGTGTATTATTTATTTCAGATATTGCATTTTTTATTTCTGACTGGTCCTTTTTATTGTTTCTACATCTTTTTTCATGCTGTTGAGTATCCTTTAGTCACTACTCTAATTCTATTTCTTTATTTTTAAAAAAGATTTTATTTATTTTATTTTTAGACAGAGGGGAAGGGAGGGAGAAAGAGAAGGAGGGAAACATTAATGTGTGGTTGCCTCTCACGCGCCCTCTACTGGGGACCTGGCCCGCAACCCAGACATATGCTCTGACTGGGGAATCGAACTAGCGACCCCTTTGTTCACAGACCAACACTCAATCTAGGAGCTACACCAACCGGGTAACTCTATTTCTGATAAATTGCTTGCCTCCATTTTATTTAGTTGTTCTTCTGGAGAACTCTCTTGTTCTTCCATTTGGGGCCTGTTTATTTGTCTTCCCATGTTGGCTGCCGCTTTGTGTTTGTTTCTATGTATTATGTAGATCTTCAAAGACTCTGGTTCAGACCTATGTCAGATACTGCCTATGACTGGCTCTGGGAAACCTGTTTGGACCTATCAGTGATCCACAGCTTGTGGCTCCCTCTGCTGGATCTAGGTGTGTGCAGAAAGAACTAGGTTACACACCAAGGTGGTCATTTACCTGCAGCTGGGGCCAGGGATGAGTCAGCTAAAGTCTCAGGGCTCCTAGAGACCTGCCTTTACCTTCGGACTTTCTGCTAAGCTTAAACACTGAATAGTCTCCATCCACACTCCTCCATAGCCTGGCTTAAGCTCCATAATGCGGAGTGAGAGGAATCTCTGTGGGTGGGGCTATTGCTTTCCCTCAGGTAGATGCCACTTAGAGGGGAGTGCTCTGCCTTAGAAAGATGGCTTCTGCAGTATGAAGAATAACAGCACAGGGATCCCGATAGCTGACCCTTCAGGCCTCTCCCCAGAGCCACCAACCCCGGAGTCTTCTCTGGCGGCTCTAGTCCACTGTGCCCTCCCTTTGCTTAAGTCCAGGGTAGGTGGCTGCAAATAAGATTTTGTGTGTTGGCCCTTTAAGAGACTTTCTGCCTTTCTAGCCATCTATCCCTGGTAGAGAGGAACCCTGTGCATTTCACAGGCAGATGTTATTGGTGTCCCTTTTTTCAGTTTTGGTGTTCTAGGCTGAGAGACCAGCTTGGGGTTTAGACCCCATGCTCCCCAATCACTGAAATATCTCTCTAGAACTTTAGCTCTTACCTGTGGGAGCCTAGCCAGCCGTCTCGCTTCTTGGCACTCCCTCCCAGTCTTGTGCTGATGTGATTTCCTCCTTAAATCCTTGTTATAAGGCCTCTCTCCATCTAGTTTTCAGTTGGTTATTCAGGACAAGTTTTCTATAATGTAGTTGTAATTCCAGTTTGTTCCTGGGAGGAGATTAGTGTAGCATCTACCTACTCCTCTGCTATCTTGGATCTCCAACGTGTGTTTTTAAAATTTAAACTTTGATAAGAAATGGGAGATCAAAGAGGTTATTTGAACAATTAACATGAAACTCTCTTGGGTGGTTTGGAACTTCCCCTGTCACTTGTAGATGCAGATGTTCTTAGATGAGCCCCTGCTAATATCTCTTCTGGCTGTTTCACTTTGAGTATAAATAGGGATCATCAGAGAAAGGCAGCCTGACTTCTTTACTGTTATATACTCTTTTGCCTGTGGAAACCATATGCTCGGTCCTTCAGTGAACTGGGGAAGTAAATGATGCTCTTAGCATTAATTAGATGGAAGCTATCATGGGGTTGTGATTTTGCAGGGGGCACATCTTGCTCACATAACTTTTATAATTATGTAAGGAGCTGATGATTCCATTTGCAGATTCTGTCTTTTGATTATTTACTGTGCTTCAATTAGACAGCAGAAAGGAGAAAAAACAAAAATGTGAACTAGTTTAATTTGCTGATTGCTAGGCATTCCGGTGGAGAGGATAGTGAAAAAGAATATTGAAACTACCAAAGTAGGGCCTCTAGATTTGCCATAAATATAATCAGTTCATGCTTCCCTCTGATATCATCAGTAATGGAGAAAGGATCCCCTCTGTTATTACTGGTATGTTTGTATCAGATGTAGTAAGAGAGAACTCTGGTTTGTTTATTTTTTTAACAGTTTAAAGTTAACAGTTAGTATATATTAATTAGTAGTTATAGCCCTGACAGTACTATGAAAACCATCCTACAAGAGGAGGGAAAAATCTCAACAAGTTTATGGAGTAAGGGTTTGTCTGATTAAACATTAAAATGAAAAATTTTTAGTTATTTTTAATAAATTATCCCTGTGTAGACTAAAATCATTTAGACTTTAGGCTTAGTTTCATGTTTTGTTTTTTTTCCCCATTCACGTTATCTAAAAACTACAGGTGCCCTGGCTGGTGTAGCTCAGTGGATTGAGCGTTGGCCTGTGAACCAGAGGGTTGCCAGTTCAATTCCCCAGTCAGGGCACATACCTGGGTTGCGGGCCAGGTCCCCCATAAGGGGCATGCGAGAGGCAACCACACACTTATGTTTCTTTCCCTCTCTTCCTCCTTCCCTTCCCCTCTGTCTAAAAATAAAATAAAATAAAATGAATAAAATCTTAAAAAACCCCAAAACTACAGACAACTTAATCACCCAGTTGCTGTAAGGATAATCAAGTCTCTGCAAATACACTTTTTCTTTTTTGGTTCCTTTAGATGATCCCGAAGAAATCCTTCAGAGAACTGAGCTGGAGGATTGGTGAAAATGAGCACTTGGACACCTACATAATGTGAAAGTTTCCATTATTGTCATAAGTACAAATGATCATTTTTTAGCCAAGGATATCAGAAGATATCAAACTTAAGGAGATTTGATGAGCATGGCTTCCCAGGTCTCACCAGTACCTGGGCAGAGAAGTGCTTGGGAGGGTAGCAAATGTAATTTCCCTTCCCAGGGGTCAGTCCAATCAGGTAAAGAGAGGATAGCCCAAAGTAAGAGATTTCCAAATCTCTTTTTATATAAAATGCCCCAATCCCCAGTTTAACTACTTTATGTGGTTAAAGTAACTGCCTTTAGCAAGCTGCCTGTGTCCAGTATGCTGATTTATTTTCCTGTTTTACAACCTTGGCCTCATGTGCACAGATGATATAATAATAATTGTACATCACCAATTTATAGTCACATAGAATGAACTATGTAAGGATGAACAGCCTGTGAACAGACACAAACACAATTAGATACCTAATTTGTGGGGCCCAGTGCAAAATGAAAATGCAAGACCCTTAAAAATTATTAAGAATTTCTAGATAACAACAACAAACTATTAAATTACATGCAAGCCTTTTCCGAGTTTGGGGTTCAATGTGACTATACAGCTTGCATGGCCATGAAGCTGGCCCTCGTCCTAGATGTAAGAATGCCGAGTATAGCAGGGTTGACCAGAGCCTTCCCCAGACACTACTTTTATTTGTTCTTAAATGCTCTGTCCTTACTGTATGTGTGTTTTGACATGAACATAATTTTATTGTCCATTCAGGTTGCCATTTATAGTCAAGTATAGGAGAATAGAATTTTTATTGTGTTAAAAAAGATACCCCATGAGATCTACCCTCAAATTTTTACGTGTGCAGTAGAGGATAGTTTACTATAGGCACATGGTTGTACCGCAGACCCCTGAAACTTTTTCATCTTGCATAACTGAAACTTTATACTCATGAAATAGAGACTCTTCATTTGCCCCTTCTACCAGCCCCTGGCAACCACCATTCCACTTTCTGCGTTCATGAATTTGACTACTGTAGATACTCCATGTAAGTGGAATCATACAGTATTTGTCCTTTTGTGACTGTGTTATTAACTTAGTACAACATCCTCAAGGCTCATCAGTGTTGTAGCATACGATAGGATTTCCTTTTTTATGACAGAATCACATTCCATTGTATTCATGTACCACAGTTTCTTTGTGTGTTTATCTGTCAGTGTACATTTAGGTTGCTTCCACCTCTTGGCTTTTTTGAAAAATGCTGCACTGAACCTGGGAGCACAAATATCTCTTCATTGTGTTTTAATCAACCTAAATATCACTAATAAATAACTATATTCTTTTGGAAATAGACATGATTCAACTGTTAAATGAATATAATAGAATAATTTTTCTGGTTTTGTAGGCTCTCCTCTGTTGAAATGACCACCTTAGGTTATCTACCCAGCTGGCAATTCATGCAGCCAGCTAATATGCCAGAGAACTAAACTAACTCTGGGAGAATGTGAGGTGGCTCAGACTCTGTGTTGGAGGCTGTGGGAGGGTTAGTGGCACATACTGCTTGCTACTTCACTGGCCTCCACAGGGCTGCATTCCATCAGCAGAGCAAAGAAAACTACCTGGAAAAAATCCTGGAAAGGACGCTCTGAGACTGAGTAAACATTTGCCAGCAGGGCCTCTGCCCCTGCAGGCGCAGAGGCCTGGGCAGTCACCTGTGAGGACATCTCTGTTAAGAGCTCGGTACTGAGGTCCGTGTGCTAGTGCTGCTGCTGGCAACATCAGCAGGCTCTGCTGCTTCTGGAAGCTGTTGTACTGTTTGCTTAAATCTTAGTTGTTGGGAGTTTAATTCTCATTTTTGATTAGAACATTTCTGGGGCTTTTACTTACACACTCTTGTTTTGCTTCAGAGAGAAGAATGGGAAAGTTCAGGTTGCAGGAGTTTCCGTTTGTGAGGAGCAAATAGCTTGGTTTAATATGCAGGTGGAAAGGGAAAATGAGAGAAAACAGTTAAGTGATTGCTGGCCCTGCTGCAATACATTTTCTAACAAGCTCTGGGTACTCCTGGCTTTCTCAGTTTCGTTTGCTTCACTAATCAAACATGTGAACTGGTGAATAAGGAAGGATAACGCTTCCCTTGATATAGACAGACCTAAGTGTATAAATCACCTACAAATGTTCTTAGGCTTCTTGTATGTATAGAGGCTTTGTTGAGCACTGATACATATTGTGAATTCCTTTTCTTCCATTGTGGTGGTAGATTAAACATACCTTTTGTTCTAAAATTTTGTGACCCTCCAGTCATCTGTGACAACAAGTGGCTCCTCTTATCATGTTTTAAATGTGTGGGCTGCCGTGGATCTTTCCTCTCTAGAGCGTTGCTCTTGAAGGGTCAGGGTGGGGCTATGCGGAGGGGCAGTCGATGTGGATGGCAGGGATCCCGCGGAGGAGGAAGACAGGGCACCAGGAGAATGGCAGCCCACAGCCAGCAAATCAGCAAGGGGGTGCAGTGATTTATTCGCGATATTTTGGCATGAACATGGATAGACCTGAGTTTTATTGTGTGATCTTTTTTTGGGAGCTAGGTATAAATCCTTTTATTTGTCTGTTCCTTAGAGTATTGCCTCCAGAGTACTGTGTTTTGGTCTTCATATCTTAAGGAGCATGTGGTAAAATTGAAAAGGGACCACAGATGAGCAATGGAATTGATGAAAGGCATGAAAAATAGGACTTATGGGGGTGATCTCAAAGGAGACGTGGCTGTTTTACTAGGGAAGAGATAAGATAGTGAAGGCATGCTTAGAAGGCTTTAAAATATTAAATATATTATTTAAATGGCACCAACTTTCTCTTCTTAAACAGAACTAAGAAAACTAATGAATGGAAAATATTTAAATTAGACACAAAAGTGAACCTTTTTCATAGGAAGGATGAGTGGGCATGGGAATGGGTTTCTGAAGGAAGTGAAAAATGTTTCTTTTTCACTATTAATGGACAGACTAGAGGACCAAGTGGGTCCAATAGTCAAGGTGTGGGTCTACACCCTTGAGACCGCTCCCAAAATCTACATTTTGTTGTATCAGATCTTCCTTTCACCCACAGGGTGATGTCAGCAAGATACTCTCCTGGATTAGGGGGCGGGGTCAGGATATCTTCCTTATCTATCTTAATATTTACTCCCTCTTAAGTTTCTATTTTAGTTTTTTGCCCCGTGTGTTAGGGTACAGGTACTGGTTTCCCCAACATGAGCAGCCTGTCGAGTATTGTAGGGAGCGTGGGTCAGTTCTGACCACAGTAAGTGGAAACCTAGTAGTGGAGTGTATCAGAGTGCAGTAGTAGAGTATAATACACCATACCTGGGTGTATTAGAAGGGACAGGGTCATTTGGCATAGCCACTGTTTGGCCTGATCCTTTAGGCAGAAAGGTGTAACGAAGAGTTGCTGGATTTTGGTGATTATGGTTTGCGGCCCAGTTCTCTATTTACTAGCAGAGTGACATTGGATGAAACACTCAGTTTTTCTGAATCTCACAATGTTTCTCTATAAAGTGAGGATGAAAATACTACCCAATTCACTGGGATTTTATGAGATTCAAATGAGTTGAGAAAGTTCTCTGTAAACTGTAAATTTCCATGCAGAAGTCAGTCTTGGTCACTGGCCAGAGTTAGTCTTTTTCTCATAATTACTTGGTCTCTAGTGTCCCTGGTACTCTCCTCTGCTACTTACTCCCGTGCACCTAGACCGTTGTGGGGCTGCTGGACTGTTCAGGTTCCTAATTTCCTCTTCCCAAGAAAGATTTAGGGCTTCTCAAGTCTCTATATGCAGCCTTCCTTTTGCTCATTCTCTCAGGATCCTAATCCCGAAGAAGTTACAATAATTGGGTGGTAGTGGGTTGATCAGATAAACTGATCTCTTGTCATTCAGATTTTAAATGGACAAACTTTGCCAGATAACACAGAGTCCTGATCCAGGTAAAATGCATGATCTCTTTAAGGAAGCCCTTAAAAAATGAAGGTAATGCTGGTGATGACTGGAACCCCAGGTGGCATCTGCCCCTGTGGCTTAGTGTGAATGGCACTGTCTGAGGAGAAGATAGGGATGGGGGAAGGCAGGTCTTCTTGTCTTTCCTCCAACATGCACACTTAGATACTCTACACAGCCTCTCTGAGGAGAACAGTCAATTCATAGAGATTAGGCTGGGGGCACGTAGAAAAGCTAAATTCTGAACATTTGTCAGTCAAATAATGCTGCCTCTTAAAATAGCTCAAGGATGTTCCTGTACAAAGTCCTTTCTGTGGACATTTGCATACACACACACATATTCACATATATATATATAATATCTATGCCAAAGGTATATCTTTAGCTACAGTATGTATAAAAGCACACATTCAAGCACCTGCCCAAATATAAGTCATGAAACAAAAATGATTGAACACATAAGTTACAATATTTATGTCCTAAGGATGGCTAAACTTAGCTACAACATCTAATTTGCAGTGACGTCTTTCTTTAACAAGTTTTATAAGAGGGATGATTTAAGTCAAGGAAGAGCAGTGACTCATTCACATGGTGGGCCAGTGGCTGAGCTAAGTTTAGATTAGAAAGGATGCTTGGATCTTCTGGGGCTTAGATTTTTACCATGAAGTCATTTTGCTCTTCCACAGGTTTTTTTTTTTTTTTTTTTTTTAATCATTCATCATTCATTTAGGTAAAGCCAGGAACCTGTAATGTAATAGCAAAATTCTCATTTTTCTTATTTAATCAGTTCACTTAATATAGCTCTCTGTTTTAGGTTCTGTTTTGGGAAGCCATTCAAATAGTTTGGGCTTAGTTTGGTTGTTTTGCAATTTCTGATTTGAGATTTTACCGAGTTGATTTTTATCTTTATAGTAAAGGTAAAGGCCTCCAGCAATTAGGTGGAAGTGGAGACACAATTGGGAAGACTAAGGAATTCTTTTGCCTAAAAGGGAGGAGTCAATGATCTGAATAATACATTGTTCAACATTCATTCAAAAACCCTTCATTTAATAACGGCTAAGTGCTAGGGTGGTAAGGGAGATAAATGATCTTCAAAGAACTCCATTATTATGGGAGGAAGATAGAAATGCAAACAAGTAATTGTGATGCAGGGAGAGAGACATAACTGGAAAAATGTAGTTAAAACATTGCTGTGGGGGAACTGGTAGGACGGACTGACTAGCTAAAGAACTGGGAGGCCCACACGCCTTTATACATGCCTCATGTACCATGGTGTAGGGCAATAGGGTTGCAATCTTGACTACATTTTCATAAATCATAATGCATAGGCTGTGATCTAGATCAATTAATCAAAATACTAGGGTTGGGGAGAACCCAGACATCAGCATTTTTAAAGCTCTCCAGGTGATTCCAATGTAAGCCAAGCTTGGGCCTCAGCCACCTAGGGCAAATTGTGGACCCTGGACCAGTAGTATTAGCACCATCTGCAGCTTGTTAGAAATGGAAATTCCAGGTTCCCACCAAGGATCTTCTGAATCACAACTTCTGGATATGGGGCCCAACCATCTGGGTTTTCATAATCTGTTAGGTGAGCATCCTAAAATTTGAGAACCATTGGTCTGAGGACACCATTTGTTCCAGGAGCTTCACTTTCCTAATTGACTCAGCAATTCAAAACTTCGTTGATTTTCTACCTGGGACGGCTGCTGCTGTTACCTGACCTGGCCATGAAAAGTCTCTTCTTTCTTCCGGCCTGGATAATTCCTCACTTGTTCCATCCTGGTCAGATTGGGATTTTCAAAAGGACCTTTACAGGAGGAAAGCAAAAATAGGAACAAATAACTTCCTGAAGCATAAAAGCCATTGATTGTTGTCGAAGTTGTTCCAGAGGCTCCTTAAAGTATCCTCATTTTTTTTGGATTCTTTTTTCTTTTTGCTACTCTGATTGGGTGTTTTCTGCTTTCTTATCTTTTAAATCATGGACTTGATCCTCTGATTCATCTACTTCACTATCGATTCCTCATAATGTATTCTGCATCTCAGTTATTGTGTTCTTGACTTTTGATTGGTCCTTTTTTCTACCTCCATTTTCATGTTTCCTATCTCTTTTTAAAATTCTCATTAAGTTCCTTTACTCCTCCCCTGTTTATTGAGCACTTTTTAGTTTCTATTTATTTATTTTTATCTTTTTTAATCAATTTTTATTTTCAGTTACAGTTGACATACATTATTATATTAGTTTCAGGTATACACCACAGTGATTAGACATTATATAACTTAATAACTGATCATCCCAATAAATCTCGCACCCATCTGACACCATACATAATTATTAGACTATTATTGACTATATTCCTTATGCTGTACTTTACATCCCTTCACCTTTTTCTTTGCCTACTTCCTCGATCCCATGCCCATCTGCCAACTGTCAAAATGTTCTCTGTATCTATGATTTTGTTTCTATTCTGCTTGTTTGTTCATTTTCTTTTTTAGATTTAATTGTTGGTAGATGCGTATTTATTGCCATTTTATTGTTCATGTTTTTTATCTTTTTTCTTCTTTTTCTAAGAAGATGCTTTAATATTTTTTGTAATACTGGTTTGGTGGTCATGAGCTTTACTTTTTCTTTTCTGGGAAGCTCTTTATCTGTCCTCTGATTCTAAATGATAGCTTTGCTGGGAAGAGTCATCTTGGTTGTAGGTCCTTGCTTTTCATATCCTTGAATATTTCTTGCTAATCCCTTCTGGCCACTAATGTTTCTTTTGAGTAATCAGCCCATAGTCTTATGGGAGTTCCTTTATAGGTAACTAACCATTTTTCTTGCTTCTTTTAAGATTCTCTGTCTTTAACTTTTGGCATTTTAAAGATATTTCTTAGTGTGGGCCTCTCTGGGTTCACGCTGAAGAGATTTTCTCTGCTTCCTGGACTTGTATGTGTATTTCCTTTGCTGTCATTATTTTTTTCAAATATATTTTCAATTTCTTGCCCTCTTTTCCTTCCAGTACCCCCGTGATGTGAGTGTTGGTGTGCTTGAAGTTGTCCCAGAGGCTCCTTACACTGTCCTTATTTTTTTAAGATTCTTGTTTCGTTTTGCTGTTTCGATTGGGTGATTTTTGCTTCCTTATTTTCCAGATTGCTGATTTGATTCTTGGCTTTATCCACTCTACTGTTGATTCCCTGTAAATTATTCTTATTTCAATTAGTGTATTTATTTATGACTGGTTCTTTTTTATGCTGTTGAGGTTTTCACTGAGTTCATTGAGCATTCTTACAACCAGTGTTTTGAACTCTGCATCTAGTAGATTGCTTGTCTCCATTTTGTTTAGCTGTATTTTGGAGCTTTGTTCCGTTCTTTCATTTGGGCCATGTTTCTTTGTCTCCTCATTTTGGAAGGCTCCTGTGTTTGTTTCTATGTATTAGGTAGGCCTACTATGTCTTTCAGGCTTGGTAGAGTGGCCTTATGTAGTAGGTGTCTTATTGGGCCCAGTGGTGTAGCCTCCTGGGTCACTTAAGCTAGGTGCTCCAGGTGCACCTCCCCCTCCCCATGTGGGCTGTGTGTACCCACCTGTGGTCATTGAGCCTTGATGGCTGTTGGCATGCCAGTGGGAGGGATTTACTCCCAGGCTGACTTGCTGTGAGCACTGGCCTCGTCCACAGCAGAGGAGCTGCTGTGAAATGGCTGACCCCACAGAGCATGACTTGCTTCAGTGGGGCTCTGGTGCCAGATGAGCCCGCACCTTAAGTGTCTTGCTTATGGAAATGGTTGGGTGGTGCTTCAGCATGGCCTCAAGCTGTCTACCAGGTATGCTGGCTTTGGGGCCTCCTGGGAGGTGCAGGCCAAGATCATCTGCCACCTGTGCCCTGCCTGGTGCCACCTGGCATTAACTATAAAGCGATCTACATATGGCTTCCATTTGTGCTGGACTTGAGGTACCCAGGAGAGGCCAAGCTGTGAACTAAGGCTAACTCCTGCTATTGCTGGGCCTGGGGCCATTTAACAAGAGTCACGGGACAAGCCAAGGCCAGACACTGCTTGTTTGGGCTTGTGAAACTTTGAGAGGTTTTAGGAAAGTCTGCAGCATGAGCCAAGACAGGACCTTTCTATGGAAAAGCCACTAGAACTGGCTTGGGTGGGTCTGAAAGTTGAATGCAGCATATCAGGAAATCACCAGGGTGGGATGTACCATGTTAGTCAGGTTATGGAAACTCAGCTATGGTGCCAACACTTTGGCTCTGTGGGAATAAGGTTCAGCAAAGGAACGGTGGCCTCTGTCAGCAGTTCTGCCTGGGAGAAAGCTGCCTCTCCAGTCCTTGCCCTGAAGACAATTCAGTTCTTCTCCTTATTTTTCTGGTGTCTTTCAAGCTGCTGCCCCAGAACTGGAGCTTAGAATGAGTGAGTCCAAGTAAGTCCATGTGCAAACCCTTTATGAGGAATACTTGGGATTCCAAAAGCCCTCCATTTCACTCAGCCGCAATCTCCTCTGGTGTCCACAGCCAGAAGTTATGGGCTCTTCTCTTTTTGGAACTGGAACCCTGAGCTATGGGGCCTGGTGCGGGGCTGGGACCCCTTGCTTCTGAGAGGGGAACCTTCAATTTTTCTTTGCTGCATATGAATATGGGACAGATCATTGTGCTTCTTTGTCCCTTCTACCAGTCCCCATATGGCTTCTTCTGCATATCCTGTAGTTTGGAATGATTATTCTGTAGTTTATTTGAAATTTTGTTGTGGTTGTGGGAGAATGTGAGTGCTGCAATTTCCTGCTCTTCCGTCTTGACCAGCAATGTGTTTCTACTTTAAAAAGCTATTATATTCTGAGGTACTGGTAATAGTCCGCCTCTTTATTTGGGTGATGATTCCATGGGTAGGTTCGGTTTGTGAAAATTTATTGAACTGTACACATTTCTTTAAGTATGCTATACTTTAATAAAAAGTAGAAAACCTATTATCAAAATGTGCATGTTTTTACACAGAGCTTTTTATTTATTTTAGTTTTATAGGCATAGGCTACTGGATTACAGTCTTTTTAAAGGCTTTTGCTAAATTGCTTTCAAAGTAGTATATGAGTTTATATTCCCAGTATCAGCCATGTCTTATTACTTAAAAAAACACTTTGATAATATATAAGCAAAACCGTTTTTATTATTCTAATTTAGTTTTCTTCATTGTCCATACGGTTGAACATGATCCAATTTAGACACTTCAATGATAAAAGTAACCTCTCTCTTTGTATATTTATAACTACATATGTAGATATTTACATGCCAACATAAAGTGCATATAGACATGCATATATACACATATGTCAATATACAATTCATACATGTTATATATATGCATATAGTCATTGTGGAAAAACTGGAAATATAGAACAGTAGAAAGAAAAAAGTCAGCCTAGATGATCTCTAAACTCCGTATACTATGTCTATAATTGTCAGAAATTCCATATCTAAGACCATGTGGCAAAAGCCATGATAAAGAAGGCTGATATCAAAAATCATTTCTAGTTAGAGCCACCTTTTTATTCTCATATAAAAGCTTAGGTACATTGTAATCTAATTGAGAGCCACCCAAAATAGTTGTTGTCTGCAAGTTGTATCTACTATAAACAACTAAACTATAAGGATAAAGAGACTTAGAATTTAATTAAGCATTCAAATGATGAATATTTCATTCTTACTTAATTGTATTTTACTTAGAAGGTGACAATTACTTTGTAATTTTGAGCTCCTTAGTAAACCTTGTTTGTTTTGGCACATTCTGAATTTTGTTTAGCAAGTATTTCATTTAGGAGCAAGCAAAATGGGGAGTCTGATGGCTCTAACTCAGGACTGATTGTTGCCCAGAAGGTGCATCTTGTTCCAAAATGTATCACTGTGTTTTCACTTCTCAACTCTAATAGTCCTCCATCATTTATAATGAAGGACAAATGCCTATTGCCACTCTCTCAAATTCTCAGAGAATACTAAAACTTGTGTGTGAAGGCTGGCTAAGATGGAAACGTTCCTCCCTGAAGTGTTTGATTTCTAATTATGGGTTTAAAGCAAGCACTTGGGCCGGTTAACAATAGCCTTTTAGGTTGGTTCCCCAGAAGCAGACTCTGAGAAGAGGATTCTCAGGAATTGGCTTATTTATTTGGAAGTGTCCCCTGGTAGGGGGTTTGGAAGTGTGACTCACAAGGGGAAGAGGCCGAGCAAGGGTGTAGTGTAAGGCAAAGTCCTATGAAGGGGAGCACTCATTTGAGTCGTCTGTCATCAGATAGCAGAGAAGCAGAGATTTTATCCTCTGCACCTGCCGGCCGTGTATGGGTTTAGGTTGTCCCCAGGGGGCATCAGACTGGGCTCAGGAAGCAGGAAGGCAAGCCACTTGAAGAGAGATGCAGGTGCTTGCAGTTGGGAGTGAATGGGCAGTAGGAGCCAGTGAGCCTGAAAATGGTGAGGGGATCCTAGGACAAGTGAGCAGGTCATTGACAGAGACCCCTAGAAGAAAACAGGCGAGGGAAAGGAGCTGGGTCCCTTCAGGCAGAGGAGGAAGACATGGTTGTGCATTTATGCCAGCACTCCACGGCTTTAGTTCTATAATCTCTAGAGGCCGCCATTTCTCATTGCCATCACAGGCAACATCTGGGAAGACTTTCAGGTGTGAGTGGGAGAGAACTGATGGCAATACCAACATAGTTGAGAAAGCTCAAATTTATATTATTTGCCAGGTTCAGCTACATGCTTTATACATATTTCTTCATTTGGTGAGGCCCACAGAATTTTGAGTTGTTTGCCCTGGGCCATACAATTAGGTTGTAGCAGAGCTGGGCCTTATGTAGTAGACTGAAAGCAAGTTCATGTTCTTGGTCACTGCAAAGCTGAACACATCGTCTTAGGCCTACAGATCAAGGCCCTGTCATTGCTTTGCAAGTGAGAGGGCTCCAGAGTGTGGACATTTTTTATAAGGATGAGGGAACAGTTATTCTTAGGGCACCATTTTCTTAACAACACTTATTCTGACTAGTAATTATATATAAATTTTCTTGTCCATGCCTCAATGCCTCAGTATGAGCTACTTTGGAGCAAAGGCCAACCTGTTGGTTCAGTGATGATTAGTGGGTCATGACTCAGTGAGTGGCCTGCATGGCATCCCTCACTTCCTGCACCGTAAAAGACCCAGATGAATTTGAAGATTAGATTTTTGTTGGTGGCTATGTGAATCTGTTTGAGCATTTTTTTTTCTGGTGAAAAGTAAGGGCAAATCCACCTTCAAAAAGAGGTTGAGATTACTAGATCTAATAATTATAGAGGATCTAGCATACAGCAGGAATGAAAAATGTTGAACGGGATCTGGTGCAAAATATTGGGTTGGCCCAAAAATTTATTTATTTATTTTTTCATATGATGGCTTTACCTGTACTTCATTCAAAACAATTTTGTTAGATTGTATTGTGACAGCTGTCATATCAGTGTGCATTTAATAATCCTTATCAAAATTGGTGAATTTTTGTGCAGCTATTTTAATATTGATGATAGAAGAAGATATGCACCATTTTTGGTGTATTATACTTTATTTTTTCAAGAAAGGTAAAAACGCAACTGAAACACACAAAAAGATTTGCGTAGTGTATGGAGAAGGTGCTGCGACTGATCGAACTAGTCAAAAATGGCTTGTGAAGTTTCTTGGTACTGTTGACATTTTGACCAAATGATTTTTTGCTGTGGGGGTGTCTTATGAATTGGTAGATGTTTAGCAGCACCCCGGCCTCTACCCACTAGAAGCCAATAGCAAGAGATATCTGACATACTTGAAGTATCCAGATCAATAGAGGTATTGGTGAAAATGAAAAATGTGTTGTTTATTTTACAGAAAAAACCACATGGGCTTTTTGGCCAACCCAATACAACTGCTGTGAGTATGGCTGGAAGAGTAGCTTTGTTATTATCTCTCAGAGTTATAACCAGGGGTTCAGGCTCTGCAAAGGGCTCTCAGCTTTGTCTCCGACAAGCCTTGACTATGGCCATGCACATGTCTGAGCCCATGTAGAACCACAGGCCTGTGTGTCCTGGCTGATGTCCAGGGTTGACAGGGGGCTCCCTGTAAGCCCCACCTGCTGCCTTCCATCAGGTAGAAGAATTGCATTAAATGTGTTGTCCCTTTAGCCACGTAGCCTAGATCCTGGAAAGAATCAGGTTCCTGGAGGGACTTCCATTAACCACTTAGTATGCGTAGGAACCAGTAACACTGGAAGAGTAGTGCTATCAACAAGTAAGTATTTTTCAAGTAGGTTGAAACATGTTTGTTTCCTTATTCTTCCAGTCCATTCAGAGCAGATGCCTGTTGTCATGGTAACAGAAACAAGAGCAAGTAAGAGTTTTTGAGTGCCCAAGATACTTTTGTTCAGGAAGAAGGGTGAAGTTGAACTGAAATGTGGACTTAAAATGAAATATCATTTTCATCTTTCTCTCTATAGAGGGCAGATCTCATGATTGTGCCTCAATCTATTCTCCCTAAATAAGCATATTAGACAGCGTTTGAGTATGAAAAAAAAGAGAGAAAGGAAGATGGAGAGAAAAGAGGTTCTCCTATTGTCCCCTTGCTCCATTCCAAATGCTTTCACCTGTGGTATGAAGCAAAGCCCTACGAAGGGGAGTACTCATTACAGTTGTTTCCCATCAGATTGCAGAGAAGCAGGGTTTTACCCTCTCCACCTGTCAGTTATACATGGGTTTAGGCTGTCCCCAGGGGGCATCAATTCAGGTTCAGGGCGTGCTCCTGGCTTTGCTAATGTTCAGGACATGCTTCTGGGAATATTTTGCCTCTTTATTGGGCTTACCAACTGTAACCCAAACACATGTCAGTTTTGAGGCAATTTATAACTCTCTCCCTATGTCTATATTTGCAAAACACATAGGTTAGGCTCTAGTTTTTTAAACATAGATTTGATTTAGCTAAACAAACAAACAAGAGTGAATTTGGTTTGGAGTTGGTGAGGAACAGTGGATTTTACTAATTTTTACTAATTGTTACTAATTTTTCTGTCTGACCCAAACTCTGTTCCTTCAGTTTGGAACCCCTTTTCTCTGCTTCAGTCCTAACACTCATGTCTGTATACCTTCTCAGTTCTGTCTTTTCCTGTCTTTTTCTTTTCAGGGTGCAGCAGATACTCACAGCACACTCACAGCACCAGGGTACACCATGCATGCCCCACGGTCCTACTTCCTGCCTCTCCCTTGGGAATCTCCATGGCTTTGCTCCAGTTCCTTCATCCCTTCATGGGGCATAACCTGCCTGATTCCAGGGTACCATAACTCCAGAGTATCTTTCCTTCTCTGTGTGTATGATTGAAAGGCACCAGCTCCCCCAAAATAATCTCTGTGTTTGACTCAATAAGTAATTATAACTAGAAACATGAGGTTTGACGCCTAAGGCCTAGGTGGGCAAAAGTGAGGATGAGAGGATGTAAGGAAGAGAGGAGGCAGAGACGGAGAGGGGATTGTAATGCTGGCGGCAGTGGAGTGAGTGGCACAGAGCAGGTTCTCTGTGGGCTATTGAGTCCAGCTGGCCCAGGATGTTGTACTTTCTGGCTATGGAAACTTGGACAAGTTACTGAACTTCTCTCCAGTTTCCTCATCAGTAAAATAAAATAATATTAGTGCCTGCTTTAGAGTTTTGGGTATTGAATGGAATATTGTGTTCAAATTCCTTGCTGCTATACTAAGATGTGATAAATGCTCAATAAACTTTATTATCATTTGTGAATATTATCACCACCAGAGATGAACTTTGTTGGTGTTGACAGGCTGCCTCAAGAGGACCTAACTATTTGATGGACCAAGCACCTTTTTTGGTAAGTTTGAGAGCATATGAGATCTCAGAGGTTTAAATGGGCAGGTTTTATTTCATTAAGTATATTTATTAAATTTGGATACTTGAAGTTCAGGAAAAGAAGTTGAAGAAAGCATTCTTAACACTTGCAAAGCCAGGGTCATGAGAATAAATAGAGGTCTGCAAACCATGTTTAAATTCTGAAAAGTTGTACATCAAGCTACCAAACTCTAACTGTTGTTACTTTCCACCTTGACACACACACACCTCCTAGCACCTGAACAGCAGCTTATTTATTTTTTAAATAGGTTTTAAAAATAACATTTATTGCCCATGTTCCTAGTTACAAAATTAGTACATGTGCATAATAATAATTGTAGTCACAATTATTTTGATAGAGCATTTATTCTTTGTCATGCTCTATGCTTCAAGCTTAACATGTATTCTCTGATTTAGTCTTTATAACAATTTGATGGGGTAGTTCCTGTTATCTCCATTTTTTTGGGTATATTTTATTGAGTATGCTATTACAGTTGTCCCATTCCCCTACCGCGCCCGCCCCCCCCACCTCCCCGGTCGTTATCCCCTCTACCCTGCAGCCCGTCCCATCATCCTCAAACTTCTTAGTCCATGTCCATGGGCGGCACATACCAGTTCTTGGGCTTCTTAATTATCCACACTACTCCCAGCCTCCACCTGACTACTTTTCTTTTGTTTTGTTTTTGTCAACATTTTCCCCCCATCACTTTCCACAGCCCCACCCACCCCCACCTCCCACCCTCAATCCTTCCCCCATTTGGCGTTGTTAATGGGTCTTTTATTCCTGTTCCTTGATGACCCTTCCCCTCCCTTTACCCGTCATTCCCCTACCTCCTCCCCTCTGGTTACTGTCAGTTTGTTTTTTTATTTCAATGTTGCTGGTAATATTTTGCTTGTTTGTTTGTTTGTTTTGTCGATTAGCTTCCATTTGTAGATGAGATCATATGGAATCTGTCTTTCACCGCCTGGCTTATTTCATTTAGCAGAATGCTCTCCAGTTCCATCCATGCTGTTGCAAAGGGTAGTAGCTCCTTCATCATTTCTGCTGTGTAGTATTCCATTGTGTAAATGTACCACAGTTTTTTGATCCATTCATTTACTGTTGGGCACTTAGGTTGCTTCCAGCACTTGGCTATTATAAATTGTGCTGCTATGAACATTGGGGTGCATAGGTTCTTCTGAATTGGCATTTCAGGATTCTTAGGGTAAAATCCCAGCACTGTAATTGCGGGTCAAAAGGCAGATCCATTTTTAGTTTTTTGAGGAAATTCCAAACTGTTTTCCACAGTGGCTACCAACAGTGCACTAGGGTTCCGTTTTCTCCACATCCTTGTCAGCACTTGTTGTTTGTTGATTTGTTTATGATGGCCATTTTGACTGATGTGAAGTTGTACCTCATTGTGGTTTTAGTTTGCATCTCTCTGATGGCTAGTGATGCTGAGCATCCTCTCATGTGCCTCTGGGCCCTGTGTTTGCCCTCTTTGGAGAAGTGTCTGTTCAGGTCCTTTGCCCATTTTTCAATTGGATTGTCTTCCTGGAGTGGAATCATGTGAGTTCTTTATATATTTTGGAGATCAAACCTTTGTCTGAGGTATCATTGACAAATATATTTTCCTGTATGGTTGGTTCCCTTTTCATTTTACTGATGTTTTCTTTAGCTATGCAAGAGCTTTTTATTTTGATGAAGTCCCATTTGTTTATTCTTTCCTTTATGTTTCTTGCTCTAGGGGACATATCGGTGAAAATATTGTTGTGTGTAATATCTGAGATTTTCCTGCCTATGTTCTCCTCTAGGATTTTTATGGTGTCATGACTTATATTTAAGTCTTTTATCCATCTTGAGTTTATTTTTGCATGTGGTGTTAGTTGGTGGTTGAATTTCATTTTTTTTTCATGTAGCTGTTCAGATCTCCCAACACCATTTGTTGAAGAAGCTATTTTTACTCCATTTTATGCTTCTACCCCCTTTGTTGAATATTAATTGACCATAGAGACATGGGTTTATTTCTGGGTTCTCTATTCTGTTCCATTGATCTATGTGTTAGTTCTTATGCCAGTACCAGACTGTTTTGATTACAGTGGCCTTATAATATAGTTTGATGACAGGCATTGTGATCCCTCCTACTTTTTTCTTCTTTTTCAAAATTGCTACAGCTATTCAGGGTCATTTATGGTTCCATATATATTTTTGAAATGTTTGTTCAATATCTGAAATATGACATTGGTAATTTAATAGGGATTGCATTGAATCTATAAATTGCTTTGAGTAGTATGGACATTTTGATGATGTTAAATCTTCCAATCCATGAACATGGAATATACTTCCATTTATTTGTGTCTTCCTTAATTTTTTTTTCAGGGTTGTGTAGTTTTCTGAGTAAGGCCTTTTATCTTCTTGGTAAGGTTTATTCCTAGGTACTTTATTTTTTTTGTTGCTATAGTAAATGAGATTTTTCCCCCTGATTTCTGATTCTGATATTTCATTGTTGGTGTACAAGAATGCCTGTGATTTCTGAATATTAACTTTGTATCCTGTTGTATTGCCAGATTCACTTATTAGATCTAGTAGTTTTTTGGTGGAGTGTATTGGGTTTTCTATGCATGTTATCATGTCATCTGCAAATAATGATAGTTTTACTTCCTCCTTTCCAATTTGGATGCCTTTTATTTCTTTTTATTGCCTGATGGCTGTGGTTAGGACTTCTAATACTATGTTGAATAGAAGTGGTGAAAGCGGACATCCTTGTCTTGTTCCTAATCTTAGTGGGAAAGATTTTAGTTTTTGCCCATGCAGTATTATATTGGATGTAGGTTTCTCATATGACCTTTATTATGTTGAGGTATGCCCTCTTTATTCCCATTTTGCTGAGTGTTTTTATCATAAACAGGTGCTGTACCTTATCAAATGCTTTTTCTGCATCTATTGATATGATCATGTGATCTTTGTCTTTCTTTTTGTTCATGTGATGTGTTATGTTTATTGATTTGTGAATATTATACCATCCTTGCATCCCTGGGATGAATCCCACTTGATCATGGTCGATGATTTTCTTAATGTATTGTTGGATGTGTTTTGCCAACATGTTGTTGAGGATTTTAGTGTCTGTGTTCATTAGTGATATTGGCTTGTAGTTTTTTTTCTTTTTTCTGACTTTATCTGGTTTTGGGATTAGGATGATGCTGGCATCATAAAAAGAGTTTGGGAGTCTTTCCTCTTCTTGGATTATTTGGGTTAGTCCGAGAAGGACGGGGTAAGCTCTTCCTGAAATGTTTTGTAAAATTCTCCTGTGAAACCATCTGGTCCAGGGCTTTTGGGTGCCAGGAGTTTTTTGATTACTGCTTTAATTTCACCAGCTGTTATTGGTCTGTTCAGGCTTTCTGCATCTTCTTCATTCAGTTTTTGAAGATTATATTTTTCTAGAAATTTGTTCATTTCACCCAGGTTTCAAATTTCCTGGCATATAGCTGTTCTTTGTAATTTCTTAGAGTCCTTTATATTTCTTTGGTATCAGTTGTGATTTTTCCTCTTTCATTTTTGATTTTATTTATTTGGCTCTTCTACTACTTTTTCTTGATTAGCCTGCTTAAAGGCTTGTTGATTTTGTTTATCTCTTCAAAGACCCAGCTCCTCGATTTATTGATCATTTGAATTATTCTTTAAGTCTCTATGTTGATTAGTTCCATCCTTCTGCTCAATCTGGTCTTTGTTTGTTATTGTTTCTCTAGTTCTTGTAGATGTTGTATTTCTGTCTTTTTCAGGTAGGCCTGTATTGCTATGAACTTCCCTCTCAGGACTGCCTTTGCTCTGTCTCATAAGTTTGAACTGTTGTATGTTCATTTTCATTTGTTTCCAGAAACTTTTTGATTTCTTCTTTGATCTCATTATTGACCCATTCATTGTTTAATAGCACATTATCAGTCTCCATGAGTTTGAATGTTTTCGAGTTTTTTCCTTGAAGTTGTTTTCAAGTTTTAAGCCCCTGAGGTCTGAGAAAATGCTTGATATGATTTCAATTTTCTTAAATTTGTTGAGGCTTCTTTTGTGTCCTATCATGTGGTCTATCTTTGAAAATATTCCATGTGCATTTGGAAAGAATGTGTGTATTTTGCTTCTTTGGATTGAAAGGTTCTATATATATCAGTTAGGTCCATTTGATTTAATGCGTCATTCAGTTCCACAATACCTTGTTGATATTTTGTTTGGAATATCTGTCTGTTGTTGACAATGGGGTGTTAAAATCCCCTAGTTTAAGTGTGTTGCTGTCTATATCTTTCTTGAAATTCTCCATGATTTTCCTTGTATATTTAGGTGCTCCTATGTTGGGTGCATATAGGTTTACAATGTTTATGTCTTCTTGATGGATTCTTCCTTTGAGTATTATGAAATGTCCTACTGGGTCTCTTTTGATGGCCTTTGTTTTGAAGTTTATTTTGTCTGATATAAGTATTGCTTCCCCAGCTTTTTTTTTCCTGTCCATTTGCTTGGAATATTTTTTTTACAACCCTTTACTTTTAGTCTGTGTAGGTCTTTTGTTCTGAGGTGGGTCTCTTGTAGGTAGCATATGTGCAGGTTGTGTTTTCTTATCCATTCAGGTACTCTATGTGTTTTAATTGTAACATTTAATCCATTTACATTTAAGGTTATTGATAGGTACTTACTCATTTTTTTCCCTTTGTAATTGTGTTTCTCTCTCTCTCTCTCGCACGCTCGCTCTTTTTCTTTCTCTCCTTAAAGCAGTCCCTTTAGTGTATCTTACAATGCTGTTTTGGTAGAGATGTATTCTTTTAGCCTTCTTTTGTCTGGAAAACTCCTTATTTTACCTTCCATTTTTATTGCGAGCCTTGCTGAGCAGAGTAGTCTTGGTCGTAGGCCTTTGCTTTTCATTACTCAGAATATTTCTTGCCATTCCCTTCTGGATTGCAGTGTTTCTGTGGAGAAGTCAGCTGCTAGCCTTATCGGGGCTCCCTTGTATGTTACTTCCTGCCTCTCCTTTGTTGCCTTTAAGATTCTCTCTTTGTCCTTGACATCTACCTTTTTAATTATGATGTGTCTTGGAGTGGATCTTTTTGGGTTTCTCTTTATTGGGATCCTCTGTGCTTCCTGGACTTGTGTGACTTTTTCTCTCCTCAAATTAGGGAAGTTTTCTATCATTACTTTTTCAACCAGGTGTTCTATCCCTTTCTCCTCTTCTTCTCCTTCTGGTATTCCTATTATTCGGATATTATTATGTTTCACGTTGTCCTGCATTTCCCCTAACACTTCTTTGTTCTTTTTGAGCCTTTTTTCATTTTCTTGCTCTTTCTGGGAGTTTTTTTCTACCATGTCCTCTACCTCACTGATTGGATCCCCTGTGTCATCTAGTCTGCTTTCGATTCCTTCTACTGTGTTCTTCAATTTAGAAATTGTATTCTTCATTTCCTCTTGGTTCTTGTTAATAGTTTCTGTATTCTTTTTCATGCTGATATAGTTCATGCAGTAAATTCCTCATACTTTCCCTGTATTTTTTTTGTAATTCTCACTGAGGTCACTGAGTCAGTGAGCTTCCTTATAACCATTGTTTTGAACTCAGTATCTGATAGTTTACTTGCCTCTATTTCATTTTGTAGTCTTTTTGGGGATTCCTCCTTTCCTTTTGGTTGGGGGTTGTTTCTTCGCCTTCCCATTATTTGTCTGCCTGAGCAAGAGTACAAAGCCCAGGAAACAAACCCAGGACCGCAGAAATAACTTCCCCCTGCAATCCCACTATCAACAGCAAATGAATTAGTATTAATAAGCCTGTAAAGAGATTAAGACTATTATAAGAAAGGAGAGAAATAAACTATAATATAAAACCTAGTGACTTAATATGCACAAACTTGATGGACAAAAAATGAATGTTAAAAAGCTATGTAGTAAAGAAAGTATTGTAATTCATGGAGAAGACCACAGTGGATTTCATCTCGGTAGCCTCTAGTATTTACCGCTGTTTTTTCTTTCTGGATCCACCTCTAGTGAAGTCAGATGTTGACCCTATCTGACCTTAGGCAGCCTATATGGGACTTCCTGGGATCTACTGTCTGTGGCTGTCTGCTTCAGTTGTTAATCTAGTCACTCTGCTCAGCAGTTATGCTTTAACACCGTAGGGCGGGGTAGAATCCCTCCTGGCGTTGGGACTAATGTTTCTTTTCAGGCTGCTGCTGCTCTGAGAGGAGTGGTTTCTGTGAGCTCGATGGCTGCTGCCTTATGCGGGATGATTCAGTGTCAGGATCCCTGAGGCTACTCTCTCAGTTCTCTCCCCAAAGTCTGTCCTAGCTTTGCCTCAGGCATCTCTAGTCCACTCTGCCCCGCCTTTGCAGGGGTCTGCTGTCTATGGCTGCTGCTCTGCACTCTGCACTCTGCAGCCAGCCTTAAGCACAACAGGGCCCCGGCAGAGTCACTCCTGGGGGGCGGGGCTATTGTTTCCTCTCAGGCTGCTGCCACTCAGGGGAGTGGCCTGCCTGAGCAAGATGGCTGCTACTGCGCGGGGGATGACTCAGCGGCAGGATCCTTGAGGCTACTTTCTCAGTTCTCTCCCCAAAGCCTCCATCCCTAGTCTCTCCTCAGGCATCTCCAGCTCACTCTGCCCCCACCTTTACCGGGACCCAGGGTAAGTGTCTGCAGATGAATATTTATGCGTTGGCCATTTAAACAGCTCTTTCAGTGTCCAGCCGCCTGTCTCTGGCTGAAAGCGACCCTGCCGCTTTTTGCAGCTGGCTGTTATGTGTGTACCTTTTGGGCTCTGGTGCTGTAGGCTGGGGATCCCCGCTTATGATTTAGACCTCACTCTTCTTAGGGCGATCCAACTTGCTGCTTAAATATCCCTCTGGCACTGCCACCTGCGGGTGCTCAGCCAGCCTTCTCGTGTCTCTGCCACACTCCTTACCAGTCAGGTTGTGCTGAATTGATTCTTCTGTCTGAGCTTATAAGGCTTCTCTCTCGCTATTATTCAGTTGTTTGTTCCTGGTGATTTCTCCACAATTTAGTTGTAGTTCCAGATTGGTCCTGGGAGGAGGTCAGTGTGACTTCCATTCACTTCTCCAGCATCTTGATCTGTCCCTATCTTCATTTTTATAGGCATGAAAACTTAAACAAAAATAATAGTAAGACGCATAGAAAAAAATCACCCACAATTTCACCCTCTAAAATTAACCAATATACTGTTGCATGTTTTTCCAGTAAGTTTTGAAAACAGATTTGAATGTACCATTCTTGGCCTCCTTGGTGGTCTGTGCTGGAACATGGTGGTCCAGGGAGAGCAAGCCTTGGTCCTTGGTCTGAGGCCAGCCCCCTCTCTTCCATCCCTGGTTCTATGCTATATGCACTTGTGTAGGTCTCCCTTCCTACATCCGCTGCCCCCAGGCTGAGGAGTGAGCACTCTAGGTGTGGTCTACCTCTGTTGGAGGGACCCTGGGAGGCTGTGTTATACAGGTTCTGGAAGTAGGCTTGAGGTTTTTGACTTGGGAACCCTGGTGTACCTCCACAGAAACTTCATTTTTTTAATTATGTCCTTTTTCTCCTTTCTTTCCTTTTGATTCAGGCTGGTCTCATCCAGCACCTTGACTAACCCACTTCCCTCTACCTTGCACGTCCACTCTGTTAATCATTAAGTCCTTAGGATGATGAGGCTGTGGTCTGCATCAAATGATCTTAGGAACATAGCCTTGGGCCTGTTGAGCACAGAGATAGAATTTCAACCCGGTTGAAGATAACACTTAGGCCTCAGTAGTGTTTTAGCTCCAGACCTAGAAAAGTGCTGAAACCAGATGAAATGATGCCAAGGCTATATCAGGACCAGATGCACTAATCAACTACCCCTTACGCTTACACTACCAATCAGTAGAGACCGCAACTCTGACCATGACTCTAACTCCCTTATGTCAGTATGGTTAATGAGTTTTCCCCTATATAATCCAACTCCTGGAAGCCATGGGTAGGGGGATTGAGGGGGTTGGAGGTAAGGTCTGGGAGTTTGTTCACCTGTGATTCTGGATGTGGAGCCATGTCCTCAATTAATAAACCCATGGTTTCTTTGTTTCAATCTCCCGTTCGTGTCTTATTGGGCTTTGATTCATGAAGGCAAATGGCTCCCTTTAGTCTGGTAATACTGGAGCCCTAAATACTCAGAGTGTGGTCTGGGAGAGGGTGTGTGGGATTTGGGTCTGCACATCCTTTTGGCCTTACAGAACTCCCATAGGCATGGGTGGAGGATGCCGCTGGATAAGTGGCATAGAGAGGACCCAGGATAAAGCTCTCTTGCCTGGGTCCAAGGGAAGTACTTCCTTACTGTTACTTAGGAAAGAGAATTTTGATAGCTTAAACATTTAAAAATTCATGCACAGCTTAATGAAGGGCTGATTAAGACATATTAATAGTCTGTATTTAACAAATAAGCCTAGTAATGCATTACTATAATTATATTCTGTTAGCAGAATTACCTTTGTAGTATCAGTGTCTCAGTGCTTGCTTATAGCTTAATAAAACACGTTTAGAATCAACACCATATGTTGCTGAATTAATTAAAAACACCATTTGTATTTTTGCTAACTAAAATGTGTCATAGGTTTCAACAGCTCTTTATTCATGCAAAAAACATTTATGGAGTGCCTACTCATTAGTTACTTGCCAGGTTCTGTGCTAGGCACTCTAGATATTGTTAATTAAATAAAGAATGACCGGAATTGCATTTTCTAAACAATTGACACAAGGCAGTAAATTAGAGTTCTAGGTTTAGAGGGAAAATCTAGGAATTTTTTGAAGAGAATGGAGGTATTTGGTTAGAAAATATTTTTTGATTCACAATACACTATTGTTTTTCCAACACCACTATTTAATTTCCACTTGCTTAAAAATGTGAATTATGGAATTTAGAAGCATTTCCCTTAAAAATAGCTCTTCTCTGCGAATACTGAGTCCTGCCCATCTTTACTTATCTTATGTTCTAGATTTATGTTCTAAACATATAGACATAGGTTGAATCATTTGTTCCATGAGCTGGCTGTGTGATGTTGACATTCAAGGGAGACTATTTAATGGTGGCCTGATCAAAGGTATTTAGGTCAATGCCAGTATTTCTCTCCAGTGATAAAAGAACTGGGGTATGGCAGTAATTCCGATGGTGTATCTCAATGATTGACACTTAATAGATGCCTAATAAAATTTGTTTGGGTATTGTAATCCCACACCGTGTCCGAGATTTGATCATCAAGGATTTAGACCTCTGTTAACTGTGTTACCAGACCACTGATGTTTTAATGACCATAAATCTAGTTCCTGCTTTGTTTTTACTTTGTGGTTGTATATGTATACATGAAGAGATAGAAATGGAAAGCAAGAAGTAATCTTAAAAATAATGAGTATGTGGAGCTGGGAAGACTGTGAATAACAAGCTCATTTAGAGACACGACTGCGTATTCTAGCTAAGTTAGAATTCTTTCATCATTTACTTACCAATTTCTGGGCAGCATTTTTGTGTGATGTTTGAAACAGTATCTGAATAATATATGCCTATAATTTACTGAAATCTTGTTAATCTAGAAATAGGGGGAAAAAGCGTGATAATCAAACCACTCAGGTATCAAGGAGTGTGACTCACCTGTCATCCTCACAGCATCCTTACAAACAACAGTGCTCCTTTCATCATGGGCAATAGCCACCTTCAAGAAGTGATAATAATGTCCTTCTTTTCTCACAGTACTAGAATTCCTTAATTTTTGGGGGCACATAGGCTGAAATCATATTTCATCTAGTAGGGATTTATGTGGGGAAAAACTCTACTTTGGAAAAGTGATCTTGGAATGAATGCTTTTAGTCCTATTGCTTTCTTTCTCTGACCTCACTGAAGTTGGCCACACAGAGCTGGAGAGTGGAAGAGAGGAATGTTGGCCCCCCCTTGGTGAGAGGAGAGCAGGCTTGAGAAGGTCCTAAGAGTAGGCTCCTGGGAAGGGCCAGACTGACTTCACAGAGAAGGGAGAGAGGATAGAAAGAGAGAGCGTAGAAACAAAGGAGGGAGGAGAGCACTAAAAGTTTTCATCTTGCCACAGTCTGAATTATCTAAAGGATGTAAATCCACTTAATGCTTTTTTTCCTGGTAGAAGAAGCATATGAATTAAAGAGAAGAATGTTATATAATATCTGAAGCAATCAGACAATTGAGTGTGTGTGTATGTGTGTGTTTAGCTTTTTCTGACTGTAAGTTGCAGTGGTTTAATAAATAAATAAATTTACTTATTTATTTTTCAGCTTTATTAAGGTATAATTGACATATAACATCATGTAACTATAAGGTATACAACCCGATGATTTGATACACATATATATTGTGAAATGATTATAGTTGGTTTAGATAATACATTCATCACCTCATGCAATTGCCATTTTTTTGGGAGGTGGATGAGAACATTTAAGATCTACTCTCTAAGCAACTTTCAAATTTATAACATAGTATTTTTATTTAAGATTATTTTATTTTATTTTTAATTAAATTTATTGGTAAATAAGATTGTATAGGTGACATTGGGTAATAAGATTATATAGGTTTCAAGTGTACATTTCTATGATACATGATTGGTATAGTTGCATTGCGTGCCCATCACCCAAAGTCAAATCATCTTCTGTTACTATATATTTGACCCCTTTTACCCTTTACTACATCCTTATCCCCATTCCTTCTGGTAACCACTACACTGTTGTCTGTGTCTATGAGTTTCAGTTTTATATCCTGCATATGAGTGAAATCATATGGTTCTTAGCTTTTTTTGACTGATTTGTTTTGCTTAGCATAATGTTCTCAAGGTCCATCTATGTTGTTGAAAATAGCAGTATTTCATCTTTTCTTACGGCTGAATATTTTAACTAAAGTCACTATTCTGCACGATCTAACCCCAGAACTTGTTATCTTATAACTTGAAGTTTGTACCTTTTGACTAACATCTCCCCACTTTCCCCCCCGTTCCCAAACCTAGGCAACCACTACTCTCTGTTTCCATTAGTTTGGTTTTCTAAGATTCCACCTATAAGTGAAATCATACAGTATTTGTCTTTTTCTGACTGGCTTATTTCACTTAGCATAATGCCCTAAAGTTCTATACATGTTGATGAAAATGGCAGGGTTTTTTTTTCTCATGACCATGTAACATTCCATTGTGTGCACATACCACATCTTTATTCATCCATCTGTGGACTCTTAGGTTGTTTCCACATCTTGGCCATTGTGAATAATTCTGCATTGTACATGGGAGTATAGATATTTTTGATATCCCATTTTCATTTCCTTTGGATATAGACCCAGAAGTGGAATTGCTGGATTATATATAGTAGTTTTATTTTCAATTTATTGAGGATCTTCCATACTGTTTTTGATAATGACTGCACCAATATACAATTCCACCACTAGTGCACAAGGGTTCTCTTTTCTCCACATCCCCACCAGCACTTGTTATGTTTTATCTTTTGTTAATAGCCATTCTTACAGGTGTATTTTTGATTTACATTCTTCTGATGGTTACTAATGTTGAGCATCTTTTCATGTACCTATTGGTCATTTGTACATCTTTTTTTTGAAAAATGTCTATTCAGGTCCTCTGCCCATTTTAAATTAGATTTTTCTTTTTTGCTGTTGAGTTGTATCAGTTTCTTACATATTTTGGATATTGACCCCTTATCAGATAGATGGTTTGCAAATATTTTCTCCCATTCTGTAGATTGCCTTTGTATTTTGTTGGTTGCTTCCTTCTTCGCCATTTAAATGGGTTTTCTGGAATGAGCAAGGTCAGGGGTTGTGAGTTGAGTCTTAGGTGTATGTTTAAGGCAGTTGCTATTGTACTGTTATAGTTGAAGAGGATCTTTCAGGTACTGAGAATTATTTTAAGTCTTTGAGAGGGAATGGTTCCTAAGAAGAAATTTTATCTTCAAACACATGTGATGAACCAAGATGGGCCTTATGCCTCTATTTATTGCCTCCTAAGTGAGTAATTTTAGGAACTGCTGCAAATGTTGAACTTTGACAAGGGTTTTGAACTTTGGGAAAGTAGTTTTCTAGCTTTCCCAAACTATTTTTGTCATGTAAAGTTTCAGGACTAAAGGTTTTATGTAAACCCCAAGTTCAGTGATTTGCTGCAAGACGTAATAGAAAGAGAATTACAGACCTGGGCAGATAGAGCTGGGCTCCATCTCTAACTTGCTGCATGAGCTTAGGCAAGATTCTTATGCTCTCTGAGTTTCAGCTTCCTTATCACTATCTCACAGCCTTGTTATAAGAATGGAGATGATGTGTGTAATGGACTACATTTTTGTGTTCCTCCAAATTTATGTGTTGACGCCCTAATGACTATGATGGTATTAATGCTGGGGGGCACCTGGAGAGGCCAAGGGAGGGCTCAACCCGATAGCTACCAAGACCCAGGTTCTTATTGCAGCCCAAGAAAGTATTTGGGGATGTGACGGAAAGATTTAGCAAAGCGCAGTAAATTTATTAAAGCAGTAGTATGCACTCGAGAAGTGAGAGCAGGTGATCCCAGAGAATGAGATGCCCACAGTGGGGTCTGGGTGGAAGGTTTTTATTGAACGTGGGCAGGGGGATGCATAGGGTGGTCCTCAGCTTTTGACGCTGGTAGGGTGACTGCTGGCAAGGCTCATCCTTGTCCCTTCTTTCCAGATAGAGATTTCTTTTCTTTTCTTTTTTTTTTTTTTGTCCTCTGAGGGGGAATAAGGGGAACAGGTGGCCAGTGAAGGTTGTATCTGTGATGTCCCAGCCAAGATGAAAAAGGGGACGGGTAGAGCTTGAGGCCTTTGTTCCCTTCTAAGTTTCCTGCCTCTCTATTGGGAGATAATTAGGTCATTGATGAGGGTGGAACCCTCTTAGATGGGTTAGTATCCTTATGTAAAGGACCACAGTTGTACTCTCTTCTGCTTTGTGAGGATACAATGAGAGGTTGGCAGTCTGCAACTTGGAAGAGGGCTCACCGACCCTCTACCGTGCAGGCACCCTGATGTTGGACTTCCATCCTCTAGAGCTGTGAGAAATAAGTATTTGTTGCATGCAACCCAATAGTGTATGGAAGTTTGTTATAGCAGCCTGAGACGATCAAGGCAGAGATACAACTTACATTGCAAAGTGCAATGTATATATACATTATAATATATAATTCAGTTATATATATAATTCAGTGAATTATCACCAAGTATTTATGCTCATTGAACCAGTGCCAAGATGAAGAAATTACCAGCACCCCAGAGGCCTTCTCACACTATTTCTTTCTTGTAAAGATAGCACTACCTATGTCTTCCGTAATTTCTTTCTTCATTATACTGTAGTACAGGTCTTTTGCCCCCTTGGTTAAATTTATTCCTAAGTACTTTATATTTCTTGTTGCTATAGTAAATGGGATTTTCCCTCAATGTCTGTTTCTGATATTTCATTGTTGGTGTACAAAAAATACCTTTGATTTCTTTTTTTAAAAATATATTTTGATTTCAATTATGGTATTACAGTTGTACCATTCTTCCCCGCCCCCTCTTTATTCCCCTCTGCCCTGCACTCCCCTGCCCACCAGCATTCACCCACTTAGCTCATGTCCATGGGTCATACATATAAGCTCTTGGCTTCCCCCTTTCCTATACTATTCTTAATCTGTCTATTTTGTGCCTACCACTTATGCTTCTTATTCCCTGCACTTCCCCCCCATTCTCCACCCTCCCGCTCCCTGCTGATAACCCTCCATGTGATCTCCATTTCTATGATTCTATTCCTGTTCTAATTTGCTTAGTTTGTTTTTGTTTTTGTTTTAGACTGAGTTGTTGATAGTTGCGAGTTTGTTGTCATTTTACTGTTCATAGGTTTGATCTTCTTTTTCTTAGATAAGTCCCTGTAACATTTCATGTAATAGGAGCTTGGTGATGATGAACTCCTTTAGCTTGACTTTATCTGGGAAGCACTTTATCTGCTCTTCCATTCTGAATGAGAGCTTTGCTGGATAGAGTCATCTTGGATGTAGGTCATTGCCTTTTGTGACTTTGAATACTTCTTTCCAGCCCCTTCTTGCCTGTAAGGTTTCCTTTGAGAAATCAGTTGATAGTCTTATGGGAACTCCTCTGTAGGTAACTGTCTCATTTTCTCTTGTTGCTTTTAAGATTCTCTCCTTACCTTCAATCTTGGATAATGTATTTATGATGTGCCTTGGTGTGTGCTTCCTTGGGTCCAGCTTCTTTGGGACTCCCTGAGCTTCATGGATTTCCTGGAAGTCTTATTTCCTTTGCCAGATTTGGGAAGGTTTCCTTCATTATTTTGGCAAATAAATTTTCAATTTCTTTTTGTTTTTGTTTTTTAGTATATTTTATTGATTATGCTATTACAGTTGTCCTATTTTTTTCCTCTCCTTTATCCCTTATGCCCCACTTGTTTCCAATTTCTTGGTCTTCCTCTTCTCCTTCTGGCACCCCTATGCTTTGGATGTTAGAACATTTAAAGTTGTCCCGGAGGTTCCTAACCCTCTCCTCATTTATTTGAATTCTTGTTTCTTCATTCTGTTCTGGTCGAATGTTTACTTCTTCCTTCTGTTCCAAATTGTTGATATAAGTCCCAGCTTCCATCCCTTCACTGTCGGTTCCCTGTATCTTTTTCTTTATTTCACTTTGCATAGCCTTCACTTTTTCCTCTATTTTGCGACCATACTCAACCATTTCTGTGAGCATCTAGATTACCAGTGTTTTGAATTCCGCATCTGATGGGTTGGCTATCCCCTTGTGGAGAAAAGAGAACCCTAGTGCATTGTGTTTGGAACGCAGATTGGTGCAGCCAAATGGAATTTCCTCAGAAAACTAAAAATGGAACTGCCTTTTGACCCAGCAGAACCACTGCTGGGATTATATCCTTAGAATCCTGAAACACCAGTTCAAAAGAACCTATGCACTCCAGTGTTCATAGCAGCACAATTTACAATAGCCAAGTGCTGGAAGCAGTCTAAGTGCCCAACAGTAAATGAGTGGATCAAAAAACTGTGGTACATTTACACAATGGAATACTATGCAGCAGAAAGGAAGAAAAAGTTCCTACCCTTCATGACAGCATGGTTGGAACTGGAGAGCATTCTGCTAAGTGAAATAAGCCAGGTGGTGAAAGACAGATACCATATGATCTCACCTATAAGTGGAACCTAATTAACAAAACAAACAAGTGAGAAAAATAGAACCAGAGATTTGGAAATAAAGAACAAACTGACAGTGATCAGAGGGGATGGGCAAGGGGGATAACTGGGAAAAAAGGGGAAGGGGTAACACAGGGAATATGAGTAGAGGACTCACGCGCACAGACAATGGGAGGGGATTGACTGTGGGAGTGGGGGCGGGCACAGGGCACGGGAGAGCAATAGGAAAAAAGGCGGGACAATTGTAACTGAACAGCAATTAAAAAATATCATTAAAAAAGATATAAAGATAGCAGTGTCTGACTTCTAACAAGATAGATTATTTTGTCTGTTTTTTAAAAATATGTGCGGAATCACTCAAAATGGGCTCATTTGTGTCTGGTTTCTTTGGGGGTCAGAAAATAACTTTCCTTTTACCTTTCTAAGTTCTTCTGGCAGGACCAATAATCAAATTAACATGAGGCTGGTTAACAGGAGAAAATAACCAAATTTAATACGTGTGTATATGTGGAGGTGCCATTACAATATGACAAGCCAGGACACATTAGAAAGTGAGGCTCCTATTTTATTCTGGAGCTAAGGAGAAGTGGGTGCGTGTTTTGGTTTGGAACTCTGCAGGGCAGGAAGGCAATTTACATGGAGACAGAAGAGCAAATGTTTGGTTGATAAATGTTTGCTGGGCCATCTTTAACAGAGGGACACAGAGGGGACTTTGATTAAATGGGATTTGCTAGATTCCTCCCTGTATATCACACACTACTTCATATTACACTGTAGTTATCTATGATGATAGCTCCCTTTCTGGAGCAAACCCTTTATCTAAATTCTTTTAGGCAGTTGGGGGAAGATCAAAGGTTTTTCTTGAATCTTTTGTTTCTTAAAAATAACCAGCTTAAATAACCAATATACAAAAAGGCATATTTTGTGGTGGCAAACTTTGCTCCCCGTTATTTCCCTTGCCCAACATTGTATTTGTGTTTAATCCAGGTTGTTACAGGAAGCAATGGTGTGTTCTGAATCAAAGAACTTTCAAGCCAGTGGAGGTCATAGGGATTCTCTCACTGACCACTCTCATTTACTAAAAAAGGGAAGTGAGGGCCAGATATAAGTAATTTGCTCAAATTTACAAAGCTGGTTAATAGTAGAGATGCAATTGGATCCCAGGCCTCCCCATCTCCTGCCCAGAACTTCTGCCTGAAGTGTCTGTAGCAGTAGCCTACACAGTTCAAATTCACTGTGCAAAAAAAGAGGGGTGGAAAAACCAATTTCAGTATATGTTGGTATGTCTGAGTCCTCAATTTGGAGATTTCACCATCATCTTCAGATCTGATCCTCTCATATCTGCCTCCTTTACATGAGAATGTCTAGGTCTTTGTGTGTCTGGGTGTTCCTGAGGCATGAACCTAGAGTTTCAGGGTCAGGAATGAACAATCAGAAACATCTACCCTGAAATCTTGTCATATTGATAAGACATTATCCTAATTTTAGAAGCTTCCAGAGGTGATTCTGTAATTTCAACTACTTTTTATAGGCATGAATTGGATCTGCCTATCTAATTGTGAATCTTCAGTGTATTTTTATTTAAGCCTAAAGGTGCATTGGTATTACTTTATAGTACCACCTATTTGTATATTTATAATACCATATATTACATAGTATGTACAACTCAGTATCATTCATGATGTTCCTAATTGAAAATTCTTCTGGAAACCCACTATTTTTAAGACTTTTTATTTATTGATTTTATAGAGAAAGGGAGAGAGAAATATCTATTTGTTGTTTCCTGACCAGGGATCAAACCTGCAACTCTGGCGTATCAGGATGGCACTCTAACCATCTCAGCTATGTGGCCAGGCCCGCTATACTTGATGTCACTCCCCAAACCTGCCATGGTGCCTGCAATTCTATAATTACAGTTGTTCCATTAAGTTCTGCAGTATTTGAAGGTCTCTGTTCAAATGTGTATGCATTGCTATGAGTGACATGCTTTGTATCATCAGTGCTCTTTGTTGCTATAATCCAGAGATAGAACACGTGTTTCATTGGGATGGAAAAGGGTAGAGTATGTCTGGTTGAAAGGTGCAGTGGGATGAGGGTAGGACGTTTTCCTCCAAGTAACAAAATAGACTAGACTGCATCTCATATGATGGGAACTCTTATTCAAAATGAGTTTCCTTTTTTAATCATTGTTATCACTTAAGAGAGGAACGGGTTAAGAGCCCTGGTGCTGTGCAGTGATGGGGATGAGAAGAAAAGCCAGGAAAACCTGAATTTTCTATAATTCTTAGTTGTTAAAAGGCCAGATTCTGGAGCTAAAATGTTAGTTTGTGAAGTTTCATGCTGGAGATTTCTCACTGGATAAAGCTCCATGGTTGCGTAGACCAGTTGAAATTGATAGTGATCAAATCGAAACATTAATTGAGAACAATCAGACTTATACCATGTGAGAGATAGCTGACATAGTCAAAATATCCAAATCAGTAAAGTTATTGGTGAAAATGAAAAATGTGTCTTTTATTTTATGGAAAAAACCATGTGGACTTTTTGGCCCACCCAATATTTGTTCAGCTTAAACTGTGAGCATAGATTTGCTTCAACAAGGATTTTACTGATGATGTTGAATATATGAACATGGTCTTTTCAAAATACATTCGTGGATGTATGTAAACAGTTATTTTAGGTTTGAAGGCAGCTCTGATATTTACATATTCTGTCCCATTGTCTGACCTTCAGGTGCCTTATTTTTAATTTAAAAACTTATTTTACTATATATGAATTGCTGCCTTTTCAAATGACACTATTATACTCCCCTCTAGATATTAGCTCAAATTGTACTGGATACATCTTGAACTCTAGTGAATTAGGTCTGGAACAAAAGCCTAGTGAGATAAAACCCTGACTGTGGGAATGTTCCCTGAAGAAATAGTAAGTAAAATATGTGTTCATATACACTTACACGCTAACGAGTTTTGTAACCACTTAGAGGAGAGAGCATTTGGGGTACTCCAGCTCTCCTGGAATTTACTTTCTGGCTCTGGATAATCCTAACTACAGTCCTGATTTTTAGTCCCCCACCTATAATTCAGGGATAAGGACAGGGTTGTTGTGACCTGATAAAATAAGTGCAGTAATTTGCAGACCCAGAGGGGAAAAAGTTGTAAAGCTCAGAGCCAGTTTGGAAAAATTACTACAAGAATGCACTGGCGATGAGAAAGAATTTGGATTTTAGGTCTTATCCTAGGAATTAGCAAACAAAGAGTAGACTTTATAAAGCTGAAAACATTTTGTTACTTCAGGAAGTGAGTGGCAAATCACACTTACCTTGCTCTGCTTCCCAAGTTCTGATGGTATAAACAAAATGATCAACACCTGGGCCCAATTCATGGGCTTCTTGTTGGTGCCATTATGCCAGTCTTAGAATTCTGCATAATGTAGACCCCTTGTTGAAATCTGCTCTACCCAGAGGACTGCTCTGTCATCAGCAGTCACGTTGGTGACATCCTTGGCCTCGGACGACTGGATTCCAGACTGCTTCAGTGTGACCTGTCCATTAAGGTGGTAGGGGAAGGCTACAGGTCTTCATTTTACCAGGATTGTTCCTGTTTCTCTTTACATTTCTATAAACTCTTATTTATAGTATTTGGCTTTCTTGCATGTGAGCACTTAAAAGTGTAGTTATATTATTTGAAAAGCTGGAGAAATCCTTTCAGGGTTTTTTTTTTTTTTTTTTTTTAAATTTAAAAGTAATAGCTTAGAGATTCTAAGAGGGCTGCAGAGGTGGAAGCTACACTCACCTGCTCTGGCACCAAACGAGATTTATAGCTAAATTATAGAGAAATCAACCTGAATAACCATCTGAAGTCTAGCTGAACAAAAATACCATAACCAAAGATTTATAGAGGAAGCCCCATAGAGACTGGACAAAGGGCCAAGATGCAGAAAGCCCTGGCCCCTGCACCGAGTTGCAGTGGCTGAGAAGCCTGAAGGATATCTTGGGTGCAAAACTCCCTCCCTCAGGAGCCTGGGGTCTCAACCCCACGCAGGGATCCCAACCCAGAGCAACAGAGATGGGAAGAAAAGCCTGCATAGCATGTGATGGTGAAAATCAGTGGGGATTCAGCCCACCTGGGAGAGAAGAGAGTCTGCTAGGACCCAGACACCACCTTCCCAGGGTGGAGCACTCCTATTGTTACAGCACCAGCCTGGGGTGTGCACTGCCTGATCCTCCACCCGTGGGTGATACCACTCTGTTGTGCTCAGGTCCTGCAGAGGGATCTGCTGACTACACTCAGCAGAGATCATTGGGTTGCTTTTTTTTTTTTTTTTAAGAGAAACTCTTAGTGAAACTCAGACAGTGATTCATTGTGTAGCTTTGGAAAGGGGACCATTTTTCCCCACCTCGAGTGCACAACTGTTTTGCCCCCTGTACCTGTTGAGTTCCTTGGCCTGCCTTACCACTCTGTGACCCTGTCCTGCCGAGTTTGATCATGCAGGGGAATCAGAGTGCTGTGCAGAACTGGGACTTTATGAGCGTCTCCTGGAGAGGCTTTTGTCCTGGGATCAGATGGGCAGGTTCTAGGTTGTGTGGCTAACATTCTGTGGGGCGGCACTCCAATCTCTCTTGCAAGCTCATCCCTGCCATCCTGGAAAGGGGAAGAAGTGCCCCCCACCACAGGCTTGCTGGTAACACCAGAAATGGGAGACTTTTTTGATCAGCCCTCTGAAGGCCCCATGGTGCCATCCAGCTGAGCTCTGTTCCATGGGTGGAGGGTGTGCTGCTCGAAGCTGGGACATTCGGTGTGCATCTCCTTTGGAGGTTATTGTCTGGGGCCAGACAAAGTGCTTGACCCCCTCCTATGGGCTCAGCTAGCACCACCCCCAGTGGGAGACCCTTTTGATCTGGCCTCCTGAGCTCCAGTGGCTCTGCCCTGTAGAGCTTGCTCCTGCAGAGGGGATGGCTGGCTGCACCCAACCTGAATCTGCAGTGTGTTCTTCCTGGGGAGCTAGAGTTGGGAGACTTTGGCAGAGAGTGAGACTGAGTGGTTTGGATCTAGAGTAGGGTCCATTTTCCTCTTATTGAGTGCTTGACCGCACGGCTCCCAAGTAGGGGACCCATTAGCCCCGTCCTTCCTACCAAGTTCATGACCTGTAGAAGGGTCTGTGTGTCATGGCCGGCCTGGGACCACTCTACAGTCTTTCTTTGGAAGGCTCTGGAGGAAGACCAGGCAACCTCTTGGGGAGGCAGAGTAGCTAACAGGTGGAGGCAAACCTCAGGGAGCCATGGACCTTTTATATATCTGCCCCCAAATTTAAGCTGGAGAAAGTTGACCTTTGTACAAAGATTGGCCCCTTCCACATACCCCAGGCCCAGTAGAGACAGCCATAAACAGTGAATAGTATGATAGCTCCACACAGGTAGCCCAAGGTGATTACACACAATGCCTGACATAATCTGTACCTGAACCACATCCAAGTGGACCCAGAACCAACACAACCAGTGTTAGGCTTCAGACCACAACAGAGCTCGACCCAAGTAGCCACACAGTAGCACATCCAAAGGGGGATTCCAGCAGGCACCAGACCCTGCTGGGAATAACTCTACCTTGGGGGCAGCCTCTGCACTGACTCATAAATGGTGATCAAGTTTTATCCATATAGTCAGCCAACCTGAAGTTTTAACTCCACTCACAAAAGGGCCAACAGCATTCCAGACACAACTCTATCTGGAGGGAGCACATAACAAACAAGAAACATTCCTAGGGCACTGAGTTTAGGTGACCTGGAAGATTGCGTCACTGAGCCCAACAAGATACTTTCATTGTAAAGCCATTATAATGAGTTCGTGAGTCCTTAGAAGATATACCTAATACACAGAGACAAACTTGGGAGACAAATATTTCCCAAATAAAAACATAAGAGAAACCCTGAGAAAAAGAACTAAATGAAATGGAAGTAACCAAGATACCAGATGCAGAATTTAAACCAATGGTCATAAGGATGTTCAAAGGACCTTAGGGGAAGAATGGATGACCTCAGTGAGAACTTAAAGAAAGTAATAGGAAGCATTAAGAACAACATAGAGACCATAAACAAAGAACCAGTCAGAAACTTAGAATACAATATCTGAAATGAAGAATACACTAGAAGGAATCAACAGCAGGTTAGATGAAGCAGAAGACTGAATTAACAATTTAGAGGACAAAATAACAGTAAGCACCCAAGCAGAGCATCACCAAAAAAGGAAGATTAAAAAAAAAATGAGGAAAGTCTAAGGGACCACATCAAGTGTAGAACAACATCAAGTGTAACAACATCTGCATCATAAGGGTACCAGAAGGAAAATTGAGTGAACAAGGAATAGAGAACCTGTTTGAAGAAGTAATGGCTGAAAAATTCCCTAACCTGGTGAAGAAAAAAGCCACACAAGTTCAGGAAGCACAGAGAGCCCCAACCAAGATGAATCCAAAGAGAACCCCACCAAGACATACCTTAATTAAAATGGCAAAAGTTAAAGACAAAGAGAATCTTTAAAGCAGCAAGAGAAAAGCAATTAGTTATCTATAAAGAAGCTCCCATAAGGCTATCAGCTGATTTCTCAACAGAAACACTTCAGGCCAGAAGGGATTTGCGTGAACTATTCAAGGTGGTGAAAAGCAAGGACCTACAACCAAGATTACTTTTTCCAGCAAGGCTATAATTTAAAGTTGAAAGCAAAACGAAGAGCTTCACAGACAAGAAAAGCTAAAGGAGTTCATTACAACTAAACGAGTATTGCAAGAAATGTAAAGAGACTGTTTTTAGAAAAACAAATATATATATATATATATATATATAGAGAGAGAGAGAGAGAGAGAGAGAGAGAGAGAGAGAGAGAGAGGGGAACATAGATATAAAGAATAAAATGGCAATAAACACGTACCTATCAATAATAACCTTAAGTGCAAATAGATTAAATGCACCAATCGAAAGACAGAGGGTAGCTGAATGGGTTAAGAAAATATGATCCATATATATGCTGTCTATAAAAGACTACCTCAGAACAAAAGATACACACAGACTGAAAGGGGAGGGATGGAAAAAATATTGCATGCAAATGGAAATGAAAAAAAAAAAGCTGGGGTAGCAATACTTCTATCAGACAAAAAAAAGACTCCAAAACAAAGGCTATAGCAGAGATAAAGAAGATCACTCCATAATACTAAAGGATTGATCCAACAAGAGGAAATAACCCTTATAAACATATATGCATTCAACATAGTAGCACCTAAGTATATAAAGAAATTCTTTATATATTTGTGTATATATTTGTGTATATATATATATTTGGTCCTTTTCTGGCTAGCATGCAGCTCAATAAACCCTTTCTTTAAAAAAAGCTTTTGCTCATGAAGATTTTTGTTTAATGTTTATCATAGTGAAATAACAAAGAGAAAAGGTGGATGGGGCAGAGTCCTGGAGAAACCAGGTACAAACTTTCAAGGGTCCTCTGCGGTGGAACCACATAGGATGTGCCTTAATCCCCCCAGTAGTGTGTTATGACAACACATGTGAAAAATGCTAACCACAGAAGCTCATTAGAGACTCAGCACCCAGGGTTTTTATTGGGTCATATAGGTAACCTCTGCCTGTCACATACCAAAATTGGTGACTCCAGAAGGAAAGCAGGTGTTCAGCATAAAGTATCTTGTTTATATAAATAATTTAGGCACAATATACCTCTCTTACCAGTTCTGGGAGTGGTGGAAACATCCCCAAAACCCAAGTTTGTAGACACCAGCCAATGGTCTTTCAGAAGTTAGCATCCGGCCTACTGTGCTAACTCTTTTCTGCACAGTGTTTCAAAGGCTTTCGCATCTGGACAACCATTTTCTGTATTGTGAAAACAAAAGTTTTACTGCATTATTCTCCCTGCAGAACTCTCAGACTCTCTCTTATTCTCTCATGGACATGCATATCACTTCACTTCTTTTCTTTTCTTTTTTTTCCTATATAGAAAAGTGTTTTAATTTTTAAATTTTTATTTATTTTTTTATTGTTATTCAGGTACAAAAAAGAGTGTTTGTCTTTGACCACCTGGATTATTTCACTTAGCATAATGCTCTCCAGTTCCATCCATGCTGTCACAAAGGGTAGGAGCTCTTTTTTTCTGCTGCGTAATATTCCATTGTGTAAAAGTACCACAGTTTTTGCATCCACTCATTTACTGTTGGGCACTTAGGTTGCTTCCAGCACTTGGCTATTGTAAATTGTGCTGCTATGAACATTGGGGTGAATAGGTTCTTTTGAATTGGTGTTTCAGGATTCTTAGGGTATAATCCCAGCAGTGGAATTGCTGGGTCAAAAGGCAGTTCCATCTTTAGTTTCTGAGGAAATTTCATACTGTTTTCCACAGCGGCTGCACCGGTCTGCATTCCCAACAACAGTGCACTAGGGTTCCCTTTTCTCCATAACTCTCTAGCACTTGTTGTCTGTTGGTTTGTTTATGATGGCCGTTCTGACTGGTGTGAAGTGGTATCTCACTGTGGTTTTAGTTTGCATCTCTCTGATGGCTAGTGATGCTGAGCATCCTTTCATATGTCTCTGGGCCTGTGTATGTCCTCCTTGGAGAAGTGTCTGCTCAGGTCCTTTGCCCATTTTTTAATTGGGTTGTTTGTCTTCCTGGAGTGGAATCATGTGAGTTCTTTATATACTTTGGAGCTCAAACCCTTGTCTGAGGTATCATTGGCAAATATATTTTCCCACACAGTTGGTTCCCTTTTCATTTTACTGATGTTTTCTTTAGCTGTGCAAAAGCTTTTTATTTTGATGAGGTCCCATTTGTTTGTTCTTTCCTTTATGCCTCTTACTCTAGGGGCTATATTGGTATAAATATTGCTGGGTGGAATATCAGAGATTTTCCTGCCTATGTTCTCCTCTAGGACTTTTATGGTGTCATGACTTATATTTAAGTCTTTTATCCATCTTGAGTTTATTTTTATGTGTGGTGTAAGTTGGTGGTCACATTTCATTTTTTTCCATGCACTTGTCCAGATCTCCCAACATCATTTGTCGGAGAGGCTATTTATATTCCATTTTATGCTTCTGCCTCCTTTGTCGAATATTGGCCATAGAGTCATGGGTTTATTTCTGGGCTCTATTCTGTTCCATTGGTCTGTGTGTCTGTTCTTTTGCCAGTACAAGACTTTTTTGATTACAGTGACCTTGTAATATAGTTTAATATCAGGTATTGTGACCCCTCCTACTTTGTTCTTCTTTCTCAAAATTGCTGTGGATATTCAGAGTCATTTGCGGTTCCATATACATTTTTGAAATGTTTGTTCTATATCTGTGAAATATGTCATTGGTATTTTAATAAATAGTTGTTATTGAATCTATAAATGGCTTTGGGTAGTATGGACATTTTGACGATTTTAATTCTTCCAATCCATGAACATGGAGTGCACTTCCATTTATTTGTGTCTTCCTTAATTTCTTTCTGTAGTGTTGTGTTTTGTTGTTCTGTGAGTACAGGTCTTTTATCTCCTTAGTAAGGTTCATTCCTAGGCACTTTATTTTTCTTGTTGCTATAGTAAATGGGATTTTTTCCCCTCATTTCTTATCCTGATATTTCATTGTCGGTGTACAAAAATGCCTTCGATTTCTGAATATTGACTTTGTATCCCGCTATTTTGCCAAATTCACTTATTAGGTAGAGTAGTTTTTTGTTGGAGTCTATGGGTTTTTTTTTCTCTTTTTTTGGTATATTTTATTGAGTATGCTATTACAGTTGTCCCATTTTTTTTCTCTGTTTTATTCTCTCCACCCTGCACCCCATCCCATCATCCCCAAACCTCTTAGTTCATATTTATGGATTGTACATATCAGTTCGTTGGCTTCTCAATTTCCTATACTATTCTTAGCCAGCCCCTGTCAATTTTTTTTGTCAACATTTTCCTTCCACCACTTTCCCCAGCCCTACCAACCCCCACCTACCACCCTCAATCCTTCCCCCATTTGGAAGGGGAAAGAGAGGGGAAGGGTCATTAAGGAACATGCATCACTTCTTTTCTTAACACCATCTCCCATAGATATAAGTGGAGGCCTCTCTATTCATGCAAGTGGGCTTTCCATTTGTACTAAGCATGAAGTCTGGGTTAAGCGTTATATAAATGGGCTGGTGGTTCTCATTCCAGTAACTCAGTGGTGAAGAGGAATCTCATATGAACTGTCATCAAAGACACTATATTTATTCCACAGAAATATGGAGACCATTTATTAGTGATTATTTTAAAAGCAGTAATCTTTTAAAAATTAATTTATTTTTAATTTTTCAATTATAGTGTATTATTTTGTATTAGTTTCAGGTGTGTGGCATAGTGGTTCCACAATCATATACTTTACAAAGTGTTTCCCCTGACATTTCTAGTACCCAACTGGCACCATGCATAGTTATTACAATATTATAGACTATATTTTCTATGCTGTACTTCATATCCCCATGACTATTTCTGTAACTACTAATCTGTACTTCTCAATCTCTTAACATTTTTCACCCAGTTCCCTATCCCTTTTTCCCTCTGTCAACCACCAGTCTATTCTCAGTATCTATGGGTCTGTTTCTGTTTCATTTGTTCATTCATATAGTTCTTTAGATTACACCTATGAGTGAAATCACATGGTATTTGTCTTTTTCTGACTGTCTTATTTTACTTAGCATAATACCCTCTGGGTCCATCAGTGCTGTCACAAATGATAAGATTTTGTTCTCTTTTATGTCTGAGTAATATTCCATTACTGTAATATACATGTACAAAGCTTTTTTATCTGCTTGTCTATTGATGGATACTTGGGTTGCTTCCATAGCTTGGCTATTATAAATAAGGCTGCAGTGAACATAGAGGTGCACATATTCTCTCAAATTAGTGTTTCGGGCTTCTTTGGGTATATGCCCAGAAGTGGGATTGCTGGGTCATAAGGCAGTTCTATTTTTAATTTTTTGAGGAACCTCCATACTGTTTTCCACAGTGGCTGCACCAACCTGCATTCCCACACACAGTGCACAAAGGTTCCCTTTTCTCCACATTCTTACCAACACCTGTTGCTACTTGATTTATTAGTGATAGCCATTCTGACTGGTATGAGGTAATATCTCATTGTCATTTTAATTTGCATTTCTCTGATAATTAGTGATGTAGAGCATCTTTTTGTGGCCATCTGTATTTCCTCTTTGGAGAAGTGTCTATTTGGGTCCTTTGCCCAATTTTTAATTGGCTTGTTTGTTTTTTTGGTGTTAAGTTGTATGAGTTCTTTATAAATTTTGGATACTAACCCCTTATCAGATTTATCATTGGTGAATATGTTCTCCCATTGAGTAGGTTGTCTTTTTGTTTTGTTGATGGTTTCCTTTGCTGTGCAAAACCTTTTTAGTTTTAAAAGTAGTAATTTTTTTAAGCATTAAAAAAATTAATTTATTTTTTATTTGCATTACTTTTTTTGTTGTATTTTTCAATTACCATTTATCCCCTCTATACCCTCTTCTACCTCCACCAACCTCTCTCCCCTGCCACAATCACCACACTGTTGTCCATGCCCATGAGTTCTTTCTCTCCTTTTCTCTTTTATTGCTTAATCCCTCCATGCTCCCTCCATGTTCCCTCCATGCTCCCTCCCCACCCCATTCCACCAGAGCTGTCAGGCTGCCTCCCACCTAGGAGTCTGCCTCTGTTTCGTTTGTTAGTTCAGTTTGTTCATTGGATTTCACATATGAGAGAAATCATATGGTACTTGTCTTTTTCTGATGGGCTTATTTCACTTATCATAATATTCTCCAGGTATATCCATGATGTGGCAAAAGGCAGAATTTTCTTCTTTATGGCCAAGAAGTATTCCGTTGATTAATGCAGTTCCTATCAAAAGTAGTAATATTTAATGCCTATCTAGGGCAACAAGTTCTTCATCTGAGAGTAGTGCTACTCAAAAGAACATTTCAGCAGTGATGGGAATGTTCATCTCCTGGGCTATCCAGTGTGATAGCCACATAGCTATGGATCATATGAAGGTGAGTTAGTGTTACTGAGGAATTGAATTGTTAACTTTTTGAATTTAATTAACTCAAACTTGCCATATGTAACAGGCTAGTGGGTACTAGAGTTCTAGATTGTCCATTGTGAGATTAAATGGTCTGTTGATTAAAAGGATAAGGGGTGATCATCAAGATAATGATACCAGTTGAGGTCTTTCTTCACAAAATGTCCTATATTTCCCCATATCTTGTCTCTCCCCATTGGGCTTACATTTCTCTCCATGTTCCTGTCCTCCATTCAGCAGCTTCCACATTCAAAGCAAGAATATTGTCCTCAAGTGTTTTCATGGCTTGAATGTCAATAATAGAATATAAATAATCTCTTGATATTCAATAAGAGCGACAGAAGGTTCTTATAGCATACCATGCTTCACTATTATAGGCCAGGTGGGGGCACTTGAAACTTTCAATATAGATTGTTGAGTAAAACAAATTCCTTGTTATAGAGAAATCTTCGGAAATCTTGTTATAATAATAGGTGTGCTCCATAAAACCATGTTACTATAAATGTTTTCTAGCTTCCCTGGGAAGCAGGCTCTGAGAAGGGTTTGTATGCAAGTGGTTTACTGGGGAATGGCCTCAGGAGAAACACTAACAAGGGATTATACAAACCAAGACTGGGCAAAGGGGAGGGCGAACTGGGATGGTGTGGTAGCATTGGCCTCAGCTGATCCCATGGTGTGCTCTTAAGCTGGGATGGCTTTTCAAAATTGTCCCAAATTGAGGCAAAAGGTCAAGACCTTTATCTCATAAAGTAGTCACTGTGAGCTGGGGTGCTGACTGCATCCCCCATCTTGGCTGAGGGACAAAGGTTTAAGCTCCCAGCGGCTGGGGAAATGAGCACTTTGGTTGTATCACAGCATCCATGGCCATAGATTTTAGTTTTCATTTGAAAAGGAAACCTGTCTGCTTTCTTTCAGCTATAGGGCTTTTGCAGGGCTTTGGAGTTGGTTCAAGTCTTCTGCTCAGTGACCTTGGGCGAGTTACCTAATTTCCTTAGGTCTCAATTTCTTTGGTTAGAGATTGACAATAATGCTACCTATTTGTAAGGACAGCTGAGGGAACGGAATAACGACATATGAAGCACTTAGCACAAGGCCTGATACTTGGTAACCACTCAATAAGCAGTTGCTATTGTTACGAGTTTAGGTATTTTTAAGACACAACTTTTGGGTATAAGAATTTCCCATTGGGAGCACTGTAGAGTTGAATGGCAGTTTTTGGCAACAGAGTTTGAAAAAGAACTGTGCTTTGCTACTCACCGATGAGGCCTTTCACTTCTCCCAGTCTTCCCCTTGCCCTGGCAGAAAGGCCCAGAATTGGTATAAGTTGGAAGAGCCAATAGGAACAAGGCTACTGCTGTTCCTGGACCCAAAGGGAAGAGAAGTTACTTGGTGAGCTCTTAATCCTTTTGTTTAGGAGGAAATAACTCCCAGGAAATTACAAGAGGCTTGCTCATTTATGTTTAGGTTAATGATGTAACCCTTAGAGATTTCTGGAAATGCTTTCTACGCAGACATCCCCTCCTCTTCCAATCACATTTCTGTAATTTCAATGATATGTGGCATAAATATAACCCTTTACCACTTTCAAGCACTCTACAAATATTGACTAATTAATTCATTTCTTAAAACAGTTTTTTGGCTCAAACTTGGCAGTACAAGTAGCTAGTCTCAATAACAGCTAGTTATGGAGCCAAGGGACGTACTTTATTAACTTTTTTAACACACATTTTTAAAGCTAGAGTTCAGATGTAGGAATCAATAGTTGCCAAACCCAGCCTGCTCCAAATGACCCTTTGGTTTTGTGATGTTCTAGACTTCTTTATCTGCTAATCCTGTGAGACAGGGTATTGTGCAAAACAGAGGCTCCCAGACGTGGGTTTCATAAACTAGTAGATTTTAAAAAGAAAAATTAATTTTCTAAATGAGAATACAAAACTGCCCCTACTACCTTTTGTCACCATCATTTCATAAAAAAGAAGGAAATTTTAACAGAACAAAATAAGGAAGATAATCTTGGGATACAGAACACTGTTTAAAGTTGAGTATATTCAGCTTCCTGGAAACCTACACTCTATTTAAAAAAAAAAATCTTTTTTTTTTTTTTTTTTACACCTCTTGCCTCCAACAAGTACAAACCTGGACTGGGCCTGGCCTCAGTCCAGGAGTGGACCATCACTGGAGGTACACACCCTGGTGGTCCTCATAGCCACTGAGCCCCAGGACGGCAGTGTCCTGGCCTGTTTTGTTTATTGCTATACCTGGCACTTAATACAATACTTAGTGCATATTAGGGACTCAATAAATATTTGTTGACTAAAGCAATGAATATGATTATCTGGCTGTGACCTTGGCCAAGTCACAGCATTATTTGGGCTCAGGCCTATACCATTAGATTTGTGTAATCCCAACTATGTGATCTGTACAACTGGAAAGTCACATCAGATGCTTGCCGAGTTCCCTCCCATTTAAACAAACAAAGACCAAAAGCTAGGGTTGGAGCCCTGGTTGGTGTGGATCAGTGGATTGAGAACCAGCCTGCGAATTGAAAGGTTACTGGCTTGATTCCCAGTCAGGGCACATGCCTGGGTTGTGGGCCAGGTCCCCAGCTGGGGATGTGTGAGAGGCACCAGATCAATGTATCTCTCACACATTGATGTTTCTCTTCCTCTGTTTCTCCCTTCCTCTCCCTCTCTCTAAACGTAAATAAATAAAAATTTTTTTTTTTAAAGCTAGGATTGGAAAAGAATAGTAGAGTGTTTTCTATTCCTTTCACCCCCACCTTTTTTTAAGGATAATTTGACTTTTGGGGTCATGATGACACTTTCAGAGGCTTAGTGCGATGTTTTTCTCCTGAATGTAGGTGTTGATTCTTTATAGGTAAATTCTGCTTCTCATTGGCCCCAGGCAAGAAAGAGACTGAGTCATTAATTTAAAAACTAAGCGTTGGGGGATAAGGAAACTTGCTACAATGTTTAATTAGAGGCCTAGATATTAACGGTTTTCTTTTTCTTTGCTTTTTTCTTTTTCTAATAAGCACTTTTAAAAAAGATCTGTATTACACATTTTGTTATTATTACTGTTATTGTAAAGTGTCCCATGGCTACTATGTGTAACTGAGTTTAGAGGTCTGATAAATCTTTGATGAATAATTCAGCAGTCACCCTAGCTTATACATATTTTGAAGCCAGTTAAATCCCAAGAGCTGACAGCAGGCAAAGGGTTGAATACACATTATGTCTTTTTCCACAGCCCTACTCAATCCACTTTCTTTAGGGAAAGCTCCTTTTTGTGATGGTCAGCCAGAGGTGAGGAATGAAGGAGAGATGGATTTCCATTACGAATAGAGGCTTTTTTATGCAATTTCTTCTTCCATCGGAACATCTGATCGGGGCAGGGCTTTGAAAATGGTCTCTGATCGGATTGTATATGCATTGTGATTTTGAACGATGCTGTTATGCAGATTTCCCTGAGTTATGGCAAATGTTTAACCAAAAGGGAATTCTTAAGACAACATATTAATATGGGTTGTCTTCTTCTTAAAACAATAACCATAGTCTGCATCCTCTGTGTTTCTTTGTGAATATAGAAGATTCATTTTTTTCAATTAGGAAATTTCATACAACTTTAAATAATTTTTTTCCATTAAAATTTTATTGAACTGTTTTCTAGTGCAAATGTGGCTAGAACATACTGATACTATTATTTTGCATCAGAAAAATTAAATAGGTATTATGGTATATTTAGCCTGTTGTTTCAAATAGAGGTGTTGTTTAATTGAGACACTGACAAATTGAGACTATTTTTAAAATGTGATCTGTCATTTGTAGTGCTATTTCTTTAAAATCTAGTGAGGCTTCTTGTCTGCTAAGAATGCCCAGGCTGTCTCCTACGTCACACAACTCCCAAGAGAAGTCTGGCTCTACCCTCTGTTGCTGTCACTTTGCTTGGTGCTACTCTACTACTCTAGGATACATTTTCCCAGATCTGGGATGTGAACCCAATTTCTTCTGATGTCAACATAGACCCTGATCTGTGGGCATGTTTAGTTAGGGGACCACAAATTACTTAGCTGTTCTTGGCCTCAGTTTTATCATCTGTAAAATGGGGATAAGCATATTGCTTTCTAGGATGGAGATTAAGTGAGATAATGTATATAAGCACCTACCATCATGCTTGACACATAGTTTCTTTTTTTTTATGACTCCTTATTTCTATAATCTGGCATCCTAACTGGAAAATCATCACTGCTCTAAGAAATTTGTTTTCTTGCACATTTAAGCTAACTGCCAGCTCAGTGTTAGCCTGAAGAATGTGATTAGCTGGTTCTTTTGGCCCTGCCACTGAGAGAACCTGAGGACCAGTGGCACTGCATGCAAGAATGAAGATGGTCCAACAGGAAGATAGGGTTTTAAAAATGTTCATGTCTAAGACACCGGGATTTCACTTTTAGATTGCTAGAACAAGCTGGCACCTGTAGAAATCTCTTTACTTAGGATTTCCATGTTCAACCCTCCCTAAAGCAGCAGGAAAGTTCTGCATCATTTTTCCCTCATGGCTATGAAGTGGAAGACAGCATTGAGTGGGATTAGATAGAAGAAAATCAGACAGGAAAGTGCTGTTCTTTAATCAATGCGTAGGTACAGTTAGGTTTCTGTATCCTAGCTCTGCCACCAGCCCAGACATGGCCCTGCTTACTCCTCAGCCCTCTTCATTGTGTGCTCTCACTGAGTCACAGAAAAAAAGTCCTGAAGATGGTAAAGCAGGTAGGAAGAGATATCACTTTTTTAAAAAAATATATTTTATTGCATATGCTATTAAGTTGTCCCAATTTTCCCCTTTATCCCTGCTCCACCCGGAACCCCAATTCCCTCCAGCAATCCCCCCACCCTTAGTTCATGTCCATGAGTTGTGCATTTTGTTCTTTGGCTTCTCCATTTCCTATACTATTCTTAACTTCCCCTTGTCTATTTTGTACCTCTCAATTATGCTTATTAATTCCTGCACCTTTTCCCCCATTCTCCCCACCCCCTCCTAGTGATAAGCCTCTAAATGATCTCCATATTTATGATTCTGTTCCTATTCTGGTTGTTTCCTTAGTTTGTTTTTTTAGATTCAGTTGTTGATAGTTGTGAATTTGCTGCCCTTTTAATGTTCATAGTTTTGATCTTCTTTTTCTTAATTAAGCCCTTTAACATTTCATATAATAATGGCTTGGTGAGGATGAACTCCTTTAGCTTTACCTTGCCTGGGAACCACTTTTTCTGCCCTTCCATTCTAAGTGATAGCTTTGCTGGATAGAGTAATCTAGGTTGTAGGTCCTTGCTTTTCCTCACTTTGAATACTTTTTTCCAGTCCTTCTAGCCTGCAAAGTTTCTTTTGAGAAGTTAGCTGACAAGTCTTATTGGTACTCTTTTGTAGGTAACTCTGCTTTTCTCTTGCTGCTTTTAAGATTCCCTCTTTATCTTTAGCCTTTGGCATTTTAATTATGATGTGTCTTGGTGTGGTCCTCTTTGGGTCCATCTTGATTGGGACTCTCTATGCTTCCTAGACTTGTATGTCTATTTCCTTCACCAAATTAAGGGAGTTTTCATTATTTTTTCAAATAAGTTTTCAATTTCTTGCTCTTCCTCTTCTTCTGGCATATATGCTTCAGATGTTTGTACGTTTGGAGATGTCCCAGAGGCTTCTTATACTATCCTTGTTTTATTGCATTCTTTTCCCTTCTGGCTGTTCTGGTTGAATGCTTATTTCTCCCTTCAGCTCCAAATAGTTGATTTGAGTCCTGGCTTTATCCCTTCCACTCTTGGTTCCCTATAGATTTTTCTTTATTTCGCTTAGTGTAAGCTTTATTTCTTTATGGGTCTTTTTTATGCTGTTGCAGTACCCAGTGAGTTCCTCGAGTATCCCGATCACCAGTGTTTTGAACTCTGCATCTGATAGGTTGGTTATCTCCATTTAGTTTAGTTTTTTTTTTTTCTGGGTTTTTGTTCTGTTCTTTCATTTGAACCATGTTTGTTTGTCTCCTCAGTTTGACAGCCTCCCTGTGCTGGTTTCTGTGTATTAGGTAGAGCTGCTTTGACTCCCTGTCTTAGTAGCATGGCCTATTGCAGAAAAGGCACCTGTTAATTGTGTGGGGTCGAGCCTTAGGTAATAGCCAGGGGTGGGTAATCTGCTTCACAGCTTTGTGGCTCTGTGTGGGATCGAGGGTTCAAAGATGGGGCAATGCTGCTGGCTGACTTCTGGAGGTTTTCTTAGAACTTATCCTGTTTCTAGTCACTTCACTTACTCCCCATGCACGATTGGTGCCCTTCCAGCTGTTGCCCCTGTGCTGAATCCCAGAGTGGGTGGGTCTGCTACATTCTAAGTCTATGAACGTCCTTAAAGCAGGCAGAGCCTCCTAAAAATCTGGCAGTTTCTTCTGCTTCCTCAGTCCCCACTGATTTTTATAGCCAGAAGATAAGAGAATTTATCTTCCTGGTGCTGGAACCCCTGGCTGGGCTATGTGGTCTGGCGTTGGGGCTGGGATCACTGGCTCCCAAGATATCCCTTCTGATTTTTATCCACTGCACATGAATATGGGAGTATCCATTCCACTGCTGCTGCCTCTCTGTGCCATACCACGTCTGCACACCTCTCCGCCAGTCTCTGCATCCTCATCCTTCCTATCCACTTGGATGAATGTGACTTCTTTAAATTCTTGTTATCAGATTTCCACACAGCTTGAGTTTCTGACTGTTCTGAGTGTTATTTGTCTTGAGGTCTAGTTGTAATTCTTTCCGTGGTTGCACGAGGAGGTGCAGTGTATTTACCTAGACCCCATTCTTGATGGGAAGTCACTCTTTTTTTTAATTTAAGAGGAAAAAATAACTTCAGGTCAACTTAGAGAATGTTTTAAGGATGTGAAATATTAATATTTAATGGAAAGCTTTCTGAAATTCCTTTTGGTAATTTATGAAAAAATAAATAAAAGACCAAATTTTATTCACAGATGACCACTTAGATACAGCACTTGTGTTTATTTTTAAACCCACACTGGCCATTACTACACAGAATAATACATGGTATTAAACCCACATCCCCAAACCCACACCTAATGTATGAGTATCTCTGGCTGAAAATGGAGGTTTGGGCCACCCTTGAATGTTCAGGCAGATTCAGTGTTTTGAGTCACCAGGAGTTTTAACAGACTGAGTAGTTTGATGAGGAAAATAGCTATTTGGTCTTCTTAGTGTGCTCAGTGTTATCTTCTAAGATAAATTTGTTTAGATAACAATGTATTTGTGCATGTCATAAGCAACAATAACTACATTTCAATGGAATTATGATAATAGCTAATAGAGCTTATTTTGTGCTAGTCACTGTGCTCAGTGCTGTGTAATCCATTTATTAGACTTTGTTATAATAGTTCATTTCTGTTTCCTAGTAACTTTCATCCCTGTTTCATAGGTGAGGAATCTTAGGCTTGGAGAGGCTAAGTAATTGACCCATAATCACATAGCCAATGAAGGACAAAGATTTGAGCCCCGGCAATCTGATGTCAAGCCTATATTCTCCAGCTACTCAGTCTTGACATAATTTCCTCTAAATTTGTTTGAATAACTTTTAGACATGCAGCTAAATTTTAGTGAATATTCCTGATGTTTTTCTAATGCTCAAACTCCTAGGCTGAAATATCGATATGTGCAGAAGAATGGGTCAATACTGATTTAGTCATTCCATTGGACATATAATATTAAAAATATTTTACCTTGATCCATAGTAAAATTTATATTTTTACATTATGATCTAGCATACACATACATATATATGCAATTAAAACATGACATAATACTTTACCATTATTATATGGAACATATTCAAATACTGTCTATTCTGTTCTGTTCTATTTCATTCTGTTCCATTCTATTCCTCCCTTCTGTTTTACTAAAAATGAGCCTCTTGAGGTCAACTAAATTTTACTTCTCGCTAATGGGTCAGAACCCCCATTTTCGAATCATAGTCCTTTGTCTGGATAACTTTTGCTATTCTTTAGAAATGTAATGCTTAGCATTACCCATTTTACATCCCTCTAGAGGATTTTTCAAATGGTGAGGAATAGCCAAGGTGAAATTAGTGTTAGAAGGCCATGAAGAAGGTGGCATTCTCTCTTTTGAAAGGAGTCAAGACTATAAATCTAACTTCCTTTGGAACTGAGAACTTCAACCTTAGAAGCTGGGTCCCAGCAGGATAATACCTCACATGGCACAAACTCCAGCCAGTCAATGAATAAAGGCTTAAAATGCTGACTAGCTTAGGGCAAGGGTTCTTCAAGAGTATTCAAGGATGAAAGTAATCTTGGATTTCTAATAGTTCCTCAGACAGAAACACACCTTTCACCATTGAGCAGGACATTGAAGAGCACTCGAGTGGCTTGTGAAATTAGCCAGAGTGCATTTGATGCCTCAAAAATGCTGCAGTGCTGGCTTGCTGGTCATCCTGGTGTCATGGGCGGCTGCCACTAGCAAATATAATGAAAGTGAAGAGTAAAAGTAAAAATTAGGGGAAAAAATAACAGTTAGACATAGTCTGCCTACTTTGACATTGTCAGGTACCAGTTGGTGTTTTGTTTATTTTACTTCTTATTCCCCTTTTTAAGTGTAACTGATGGGAAAGAGCTTAATGCTAATAACACTTAACATTTATCTAGGTACTTGTTTAGTGTCTTATGTGGATTATCTCATTTAGTCTTTGCAGAAACCTAATGAGGAAAGTGATTATTTCCCCATTTTACCTGTGAGAACACTGAAATTAGAAAGGCCAAGTAGCCTCCCAAATATTATATAGCCAGTAAGTAATGTACGTGGAGTAGAACCAAGGAAATCTGAATACAAAATCTGTGCTGTGAGCCACCACAAAAGCTGATAATTCAGCTTCTCTTCATTGGCACCTGGTGGTCAGTTTCATAGGGAGGGAACAAAGGGTGAGGTGGGAGGTTTCTGTGTAGTGACTGGGACTCACTCGTTCCTTCAGTATTGAGCATCTTCTCTGTACTTGGCATTGTGGGTGTCTACTGTTTGCTTAGTAATAATAACTTTCAGACTCTGGTTCTTTCTCACTTTCATTGTCTTGGAAGCAGTTAAACAATCTAGATGTTTATACTTAGGTGCTTGTAACTTAGTACTTGGAGAGACTGTTCAGGTGGCCAAGAACGGTCCTGGAGAACAGGCATGGCATTCAGGATGGCCAGGTCTTTGAGAAGCATGCCTGGTAACTGGTGATGGAAAATGATCAGGATGATCTATGGGCCAGAAGGATAGAAGCAGTGGGTGACAGATGATAGAAATACATTGAAACCATGAAGATAGTGGGTTGCCTCTGAGAGGGTAGAGTAACCAAAAGCTGATTCCAGCATTGGCCTGAGATTCTGGGACTAGACTTTAGTTCCCAGGAGACCTCAAAAGGCAGTGGAGCATGAGTGATAGAGGAGCTGAGCATTGTTACAGCTTCAAACTCAGCCTATGGATCTTTAAATTCCCTTTGAATAGTAAAAGACTTGGCCAATAATTAACCTAACTTTAGAGATGAGGACTAAGTTGTTAGGTGTGGAAATGAGACCTGCAGGGGTAGTGGGCTAGTTTGTCATTACGTTAGAAAAGGAGAACCAGAGACTGGACCCAGACTTCCGGCCAAGATGGAGACATAGGTACATGCACTTTGCTTCCTCACACAACCAAAGAAGGACAACAACAAATTTTAAAACAAAAAACAACCAGAACTGCCAGAAAATTGAACTGTATGGAAGTCTGGCAACCAAGGAGTTAAAGAAGAAACATTCATCCAGACTGGTAGGAGAGTCAGGAGACAGGAAACCAGGGTGGAGAGGACTCCTGGCAATGTGGCAGTTGGCAGACCTGGTGGGTGAGGTGGCAGCTGCTGGTGGACTGTGAGGTCCCACATTTGTGTGTGGATAAGCTGGAAGGAACAACTGGGGAGTGAGACAGACCACAAAACCCAGGGCTCCAGCACAGGAAACTAAAACCTCAAAATCCCAGGCTGTAAAAATCTGTGGGGGTTGTAGTGGTGGGAGAAACTCCCAGCCTCACAGGAGTGTGCATTGGAGAGACCCAGGAGGTCCTAAACATACACGAACCTACCCACTCAGGAATCAACACCAAAAGGGCTCAGTTTGCTTGTGGGTAGCAAGGAAAGTGACTGAAAGCTGGCCAAGAGCTGAGTGTCATTGTTTCCTTTCTGAACCCTCCCCCACATAAGTGCCACAACACCTTGAAGTGAGTTGCCCTGCGCTGGTGAACGCCTAAGTTGCCCTGCCCTGGTGAACTCTACCCCTTACAATGTAACAGGTGCACCAAGACAAAGAAATATGGCCCAAATGAAAGAACAGATCAAAACTCCAAGAACAGAGTTAAGTGATAAAGAGATAACCAACCTAACAGATACAGAGTTCAAAACATTGGTAATCTGGATGCTCACAGGAATGGTGGAGTATGGTTGCAAAATAGAGGAAAAAGTGAAGGCTATGCAAAGTGAAATAAAGTACGATACACAGGGAATCAACAGTGAAGGGAAGGAAACTGGGACTCAAATCAACGATCTGGAGCAGAAGGAAGAAATAAACATTCGACCAGAACAGAATGAAGAAACAAGAATTCAAAAAAAATAAGAGGATTAGTAACCTCTGGGACAAGTTTAGATGTTCTAACATCCAAATCATAGGGGTACCAGAAGGAGAAGAGGAAGAGCAAGACATTGAAAACTTATTTGAAAAAATATTGAAGGAAAACTTCCCCAATCTGGCAAAGGAAATAGACTTCCAGGAAGTCCAGGAAGCTCAGACAGTCCCAAAGAAGTTGGACTAAAGGAAGCACACACCAAGGCACATCATAATTACATTACCCAAGATTAAAGATAAGGAGAGAATCTTAAAAGCAGCAAGAGAAAAGGAGACAGTTATCTACAGAGGAGTTCCCATAAGACTATCAGCTGATTTCTCAAAAGAAACCTTTGAGGCAAGAAGGGACTGGAAAGAAGTATTCAAAATCATGAAAGGCAAGGGCCTACAACAAGATGACTATCTGGCAAAGCTCTCATTTAGAATGGAAGGCCAGATAAAGTGCTTCCCAGATAAAGTCAAGTTAAAGGAGTTCATCATCACCAAGTCCTTATTATATGAAATGTTAGAAGGACTTACCTAAAAAAAGGAAGATCAAAACTATGAACAGTAAAATGACAACAAACTCACAAAAATCAAAAATTGAACCTAAAACAAAAACAAAAACAAACTAAGCAAACAACTAGAATAGGAACAGAATCACAGAAATGGAGATCACATGGAGGGTTATTGGTGGGGAGAGGAAGGGGCAAGAATGGGGGGAAAGATAGGGAATAAGAAGCATAAATGGTAGGCACAAAATAGATAGGAGGAGGCTAAGAATAGTATAGGAAATGGAGAAGCCAAAGAACTATTATGTACAACCCATGGACATGAACTCAGGGATGGGGAATGCTTATAGCAGGGAGGGTCCAGAGGGGAGGGGAATAAAGGGGAGAAAAAATTGTGACAACTGTTATAGCATAATCAATAAAATATACTTAAAAAAGAAAAGAAAAGGGGACCCAAATGGCATTATCTAAATAAGCATTTCTGTTGGGCAAAATCCACCAGGAGGCAAGATTAAATTTTAAAAATGAAACTGTTGCAAAAGAAAATATCCAAAAGTCTTTGTTTTAATTTTTTTGAAAGGAATGGAAATGTCCTGGAAGGAAAATAATTATTAAGTGTGTGTGTAGGTGGATGTAAGGAGCTGGGAAAGCTATTAGGAAGATTTTCCTTAAATAATAGCCTCCAAACCATTTGAAAGTGAGAATAACAACAATAACTCTGATTTAATAATCATTATCTGTTTTAAGCACATTCAATGAACACAGAAAATTCAATTATTTTAAGAGATTTAAAAGTATTTCAACTGATCTGGCTGTTGTGTATTTTATTTTGTGGCCTAGAGCAAATTACCATGCAAGAGCCCTGGTGGTAGCTCTTCAAAAGGAAGTAGATGACTATAAATTGATGAGTGCAGCTAAATTCCTTGGCTCACCGTTAGAATAATGTCACCACGTGCTTTCCCCTCCGGCCTGGAGGGGTGTGCTCCCTTAGCTCATTATTCAGAATCCTTGTGGGAGAGACCGTAGATCAAACATTTCTGTTGTGGAGAAGATTCCACTGATAGTACTTTTTGCTTTTCTTTATTTTATTTTTTTCCCAAGAAGATAGCCACACATGGAGAGAACTACACTTTTAATTTGTAGAGAAACATTGCCATCTGGATGAAAGATTACATTTTGAAAGCTCAATAATTGAGCTTTATTTTCAACTTTGCTTGTGACTCACTCTTCCCAAATGCCTTTTCTACATCTGTAAAATGGAACAATTAATCTCCACCCGTGTCACAGTAGTGTTATGAAAATGAATTACACAATGCTTGCAGTATATTTTGAGCTTTTTTTTGAGAGATATTAAATATTACTATTGTGTGAAAATGATAAAGCTTAGTATATGAGTGTACCTTTTTATGGCACTAGAACATGATAAATGGAAATGAAATCTAAAAAATTATAATATACAGGGTCCAGCATAAATAACACCCCTTTTTTATTACAAAATTATAAGCATGTAATTCTGAAAATGACAATATCACACTCAAGCACACCATATGACATTTTAG
>PVJD01006580.1:66797-96319 GCA_004026545.1 Mormoops blainvillei
CTCCCATTAACTTTGTCCATGAGTCCCCCACTTTCCCCTGTTTTCCCCCACCTTCCCCTCCCCCTTCTCCTCTGTTCACTGTCAGTTTGTTCTTCATTTCAGTGTCTCTGGTTACTGTACTTACCTCCTCCTGTGACCACATCAAAATTACAACTAAACTACAGAACAACCATCACTGAAAACAGCCTAAGTTTATTTCAACACAGTTCTATAACTAAGGACATACAAAAGAAGCCACATCAAGACTGATAGGAGGGGCAGAGATGCAGAATGGGTTGGTCCCACACCCATGTGTGGCAGTTAAAAATCGAAAAGGATATCTTGGCTGCAGAGGTCCCACTGGAGGAGGGAGGGGCTGCAGCCCCACACCAGGCTCCCCAGCCCAGAGTTCCAATGGTTGGAAGAGAAGTCTCCATAATTTCTGGCTGTGAAAACCAGCAGGATTGTGGCTGAGTGAGACAGAGTGCTCTGGAGTCTCAGGCATTCCTCTGAAAGGGCCTGCACGGCAACTTCTCTGGGCTCACTCACTTTGAGCTCCAGCACTGGGGCAGAAATTCGAAAGGTGCCAGGGACATACAAGAGAACTGAACTGTCTACTTTCAAGGTGTTGACTGGAGGGGCGGGTTTCTCCCAACAGAAGTGCTGGCAGAAGCCATTGTTCCTTTGCTGAGCCCTCTCCTGCTGGCTCATATGGGTGCCACATCTGAGTCTCCATCAACCTGGTTAACAATGTTTGCCTTGCCCTGGGATCCCTAAGACCTCACTCCACCCAACTTGCCAGTCCAGCCAAGCTGCTTCCAGTGGCTTTGCATATAAAAGCCTGTCTTTGCTCATGCTCTGGACTTTCCTAAAATCTCTCAAAGGTTCATAAACCTCAAACCAGCAGCATCTGGCCTCAGCTGCACCATACCTCTTGCTAAGCAGCCCCAAGCTCAGCACTAGCTGGATCTGACCTCAGTTCACAGTTTAGCCTCTCTCAGGCACCTCTAAATCCAGAACAAATGATTCACTATAAAGTGATCCAAAACAGATCACTATATAGGTCATACCAAGTGACCCCAAGCAGGGCACAGGCAATAGTCGACCTTGACCTGCATCTCCCAAGAGGCCACACAACCAATATATCTTGTGGCCAGCTTCAGACCACGCTGGAGCACAACCCAGCCACTTTCACAAAGAACACATTTAAAGGGTAGACTTGGCAAGCACTAGAGCCTCACTAAAGTGAATCCTGCTCTGTAGGATCAGTCCCTGCACAAAAAACAGCTCCTCCGCTGTAATCATGGCCATTCGTCACAACCATCATCTTGAGGGTCAATCCCTCCCATTGTCATGCCAAGAGAAATAAAAGGCCAACTACACGAGGAGGGCACACACAATCCACACAAGAAAAACACCTGGAACACCCAACTTTGGTAACCAGGGAGACTGTGCCATGGGCCCAACAGGACACCTACTACCTAGGGCCTCTTTATCAAGACCAGGAGATGTAACAGCTCTATCTAGTACAGAGAAACAAACATAGGGAGGCAGCCAAAAGGAGGAGACAAAGAAACATAGCCCAAATGAAAGAACAGAGCAAAGCTCCAGGAAAAAGATCCAAACAAAATAGAGACAGGCAACCCTACCAGGTGCAGAGTTAAAAACACTGGTTGTAAAAATACTCAATGATCTGAGAACTTCAACAAAAGGATAAGAACCATAAAGCTGTCATTTAGAATCAGAGGACAGATAAAGAACTTCTGAGATAAGAAAAAGCTAAAGGAATTCATCACCAACAAAGCAGTATTATGAGAAATGTTAAAGGTTTTTCTTGAATAAGAAAAAATGATAAAGAATATGAAGAAAATGGCAATAATTACATATCTATCAACAATTACTTTAAATGTAAATGGATTGAATGCCCTATTAAAAAGACACAAGTGTCTGAATAGATAAGAAAATTAGACCCTGTAATAACTGTAATATGCTATCTACAGGACACTGACTTCAGATAGAATGACGCATAGAGTGAAAGTAAAAGGACGGAAAAAGATATTTCATGAAAATGGAAACAAACAAATCTGGGGTAGTAATGCTAATACCAACAAATTAGACTTTAAGACAATGGCAATGACAAGAGACAAAGAAGGACCTGGCATTCTGTTTCTGGTGTTTATTGGAAGAGACCCAAAGCACTAAATCAAAAAGACACGTGTATCCATATGTTCATTATTTACAGTAGACAAGATATGGAATTTACCTAAGTGTCCATCAATAGATGAATGTATAAAGAAGTGGTGCATATATACAATGGAGTATGATTCATCCATAAAAAAGAATGAATCTTGCCATCTACCACAAAATGGATGGACCTAGAAAGTATTGTGCTGAGTGAAAGACAAATGCCATATGATTTCATTTATATGTGGTATCTAGAAAACACGATAAGTGAACAAACAAAACAGAAACAAACTCATAGATACAAAGAACATTTTGATGGTTGCCAGATGGGATGAGTGTTGGTGGTATGGGTGAAAGAGGGGATGGGATTAAGCAGACAAATTTGTGGTTACAAAATAGTCATGGAGATGTTAAGTACAGCATAGAGAATAGAGTCAATAAAATTGTAATAACTGTGTATGGTTTCAAATGAGTGTTAGATTTATATGGGTGATCACTTTATAAGTTATATAAATGTCAAATCACTATGTTGTATACCTGAACTAATACAATATTGTATGTCAACTGGAATTGAAAAATAAAAAAATAAAAAATTCGTAAAACTTCTTGGTGCTAACTAAAACTTTAGGCCAGAATTTTCCAAACCGTTTTTATAATTTGTTGTTTATTATGATACTTTTTTTGATAAATTAGAAGGTATTCAATGCATAATATGTTCAGTGATCAAATAAATGTAAGACATGCTAGGTGAAACACCTATTTTAAATGTTAGGTTATACAACTCTTTTTCTGTGCTTGTTCAAAAGAGATGAATGGTTTGTAGCATTTCTAAACTACTTAAATATGGGAATGCAGTTTGAAATAACTTGTTACAGTCCAGGAACAAATTGAAATAAACTTATGTTTAAAATGAGTGCTCAGTTTTTAGTTGCTTGACTGTTCTTGGTAGTTAGTAATATTGAGATAAAATATTTTGCTATTTTTGTATACAGCTGACCCTTGAATATCATGGTTTGAACTCTGAAGGTGACGAATAAGAGATTTTTTATTTTAATTTTTAAAATTATTTAAAAAATATATTTATTTATTTATTTTTAGAGAAAGGGGAAGAAAGAGAGGAAACATCAATGTGTGGTTGCCCTTTGTGCGCCCCCTACTGGAGACCTGGCCCACTACCCAGTCATTTGCCTTGACTGGGAATCAAACTGGCGACCCTCTGGTTTTCAGGCCAGCACTCAAACCACTGAACCACACCAGCCAGGGCAATAAGAGGATTAAAAAAAAAAAATATATGGTCAGCCATTTTTATTCTCTGGTTTTGCTTCCACAGATTCAATGAACTGTGGATCAGAACAAGTATTTTCCATCTATGGTTGGAAATCTGTGGTTGGGGTGAGAAAATACTGTTTTGGATCCACAGTTGGTCAAATCCACAGATGTGAGGGACTGACTGTAGTTAAGTTTTAGGGGAGTCAAAAGTTATATGTGATATTTGGCTACACAGGGGTCAGTGCCCCTAACTTCTGTGTTATTCGAGGATCAACTGTACTTGTTAAATAAAGAAAATTTAAAAATAATACATTTATATCCTTTTTGTGGGATTTTAACAACCTGCCTATTACATTACATATGTAAGTATGTTGAATATATAATACATGATTCTGTTCTTATCCACATGAATATTCCCTGTATATACAAATGCATATATGAACAGAATATAATTATATTTGAGTTGTTTTCTGGGCCTTTTTCTGCCCACGTCTGAATTTATCTTTCCTTTTCTATGTTTGTAAACTGTACAGACATGGAAAATAGGTGATTTTAGAAGAAGAAACAGTAAGTGTTTTTAATGGGTGACTCATAAGTCATGCAGGTTATGTGGATGTCTTAGCTGTGAGGTGTTAAACAAATCACTTTTTGTTCCTTGGAATTAAATGAAAATATTGTAAAATGCCATGACAATGAAGATTGTTTCAAAACACAATAACATATGTCAAGGAATGTCAAAGTTTTAAAACCTTCTCTCAAGAGGTGTTGTCTGTATTTGGCAAGGGTTATGAAAGTTCTGGTTGGCAAAGTCTTATCTTTTTTTTTTTTTTTTTTTTTTTTAGCTTGGGTCCTATGAGACTTGCTGGTTGGAGAAATAGCTACATTTAAGAGTGACCTCTGGAGGCTAGAGTGTGGAGTGTCACTGGCATAATTTTGTTAATTGTTTTAACTTTTCAGTTAAAGAAAGAAAAGTTGCTCTTTAGCTGTCTCTTTGCCAGAGGCACAGGGTACAGGAGCTCTGTGGTGCAGTCCCCAGCTATCTGCTGCTGCTTGCGGTCCTGCCATTTTGTCTTTCCATTATGTGTCGTTAGGGCACAGGGGACACCACCAAATGGTTCCATTTGAGGATTGCAATGCTCCACTCTCTTGGGCTGTGTCGTGGTTGTTTGCAAGAGAATGAGAAAACCCTCCCTTTTGAATGAACACTGTTTCTCTATTGAGAAAGTGATCAACATTTAAAATTTTTCGGGAAGGAACTGGGAAGAAAACATTTTTCTCTGGAGTTTTCTGACTTATCCACCAGGAAACTATAGACAATGATGTAAAGTGCGGGAGTCACTCAGACATATTACTCCAAAAAGCATGTCTGAAGTCCTTATTTTGGACACATCTTCTACCTGTCAGTTTTGTGCTACTCCTGTCTTTTCATTTCAAGGTACCAGATGAGACATCGTTTGCATAATAGTACTGCCGCTTAGCCCACACGGACACTATAGTGAAAATGAATCATTTTATTTTTAGAAATATTTTTGATTATTTATCAAAATATTTGTTAATATATTTTATAATATATTGAAATATGTATCTACATATCAAATTATTTTTCTCCAAACATAATATATGTCTATTAAAGCCAGCATCATATATCCCAGAAAGAATATAAAAGAAAAAAAATCAAGGATTTAAAATTAAATGTGTAATGTGATTTTTATTACCGGTTTGGGATTCAGATCCTTGTAATGGTTGCTCTGTTATCAGAGTATAATGGGCAGTATTCATGGGGTCCTTGCCTGGCTCTGTCACCCATAGTCCGGTAACCTTGAAAAAATCATTGTGTTCCCTGTGATCTGTGAAATGGGGAAAAATTATCTGGCTTTTAAAAAATTTAATCTTTATTGTATTTTTTCCCATTACTATTTAGTCCCCTCATATCCCCCGCACAAGAAATCACCATATTGCTACCCATGTCTATGAGTCCTCTTCCTTTTTGCTCAGTCCCTCCACACCCACTAGCCATCATCCTGCTCTCCTTCTATGAGTTTGTCCCCATTTTCTCTGTCAGTTCAGTTTGTTCATTAGATTCTACATATGAGTGAAGTCATGGTATTTGTCTTCCTCTGACTGGCTAATTTCACTTAGCATGATGTTCCCCAGGTCCATCCGTAAGGTTACAAAGGGAAAATTTCCTTCTTTTTTATGGCCGAGTATTATTCCATTGTGTAAATGTCCCATAGTTGTTTTATTCATTCATCTACTGAGGGACATTCGGGCTGCTTACATATCTTATTGATTGTAAATAACACTGAGATGAACATAGGGGTGCTTATGTTCTTTTGAATTAGTGTTTTAGGTTTCTTTGGATATATTCCCAGAAGTGGGATTGCTGGGTCAAGAGGCAGATCCATTTTTAATTTTTTGAGGTACCTCCACACTGCTTTCCACAGTGGCTGCACCAGTCTTCATTCCCACCAATAGTGCAAAAGGGTTCCGCTTCTTCCACATCCTCAACAGCACTTGATGTTTTTTGATTTATTATGATAACCATTCTGACAGGTGTGAGGCGATATCTCATTGTGCTTTTAATTTCCATTTCTCTGATGATTAGTGACATGAGCATCTTTCCATTTGTCTATTGGCCATCTTTGTCCTTTTTGGAGAAGTGTCTATTTAGGTCCTTTGCCTATTTTTTATTTGGGTTGTTTGTTTTTTTGGTGTTGAGTTTTGTAACTTCTTTATAAATTTTGGATATTAACCACCTATCAGATGTATTGGCAAATATGCCCTCTCATTATGTGGGTTGCCTTTTTATTTTTGATAATTTCCTTTGCTGTGCAAAAATGTTTATTTTGATGTAGTCCCATTTGTTTATTTATTTACTTTTGTTTCCCTTGCCTGGGGAGATGTATCTGATGAAATATTGCTGTGAGCAATGTCCGAGATTTTGCTGCCTATGTTTACTTCTACAAATTTTATGGTTTCGGGTCCAACATTTAAGTTTTTGATCCATTTTGAACTAATTCTTGTGTGTTATGTAAGAAGGTGGTCTAGTTTCATTATTCTGCACGTAGATGTCCAATTTTCCTAACACCATTTACTGAATAAACTATCTTTAGCCCATTGTATGTGCTTGCTTCCTCTGTTGAATATTAATTGACTATAAAGGCGTGAGTTTATTTCTGGGCTCAATATTCTGTTCCATTGATATATGTGTCTGTTTTTATGCTAGTGCCATGCTGTTTTGATTACTATAGTCTTAAGAGTATAGTTTGATAGTAGGTAGTGTGATTCCTCCAACTTGTTCTTACTCAGGGTCACTGTTGCTATGTGGGGCCTTTTGTGGTTCCATACAAATTTTTGAAATATTTGTTTTAGTTCTGTGAAATATGTCATTGGAATCTTGATAGGAATTGCATTGAATCTATAGATTGCTTTGGGTAATATGGACATTTTAATGATATTAATTCTTCCTGTCCATGAACATGGTATGTGCTTCCACTTATTTTTGTCTTCTTCAGTGTCTTGTAATTTTCCAAGTACAGGTCTTTTTCATCCTTTTCTAGGTTTATTCTGATGTATTTCATTCTTTTTCAAGCAATTGCAAATGGTATTGTTTTCTTAATTCCTTTTCTGTTAGTTTGTTATTGGCATATAAAAATGCAACTGATTTCTAGATACTAATTTTATATACTGCCACTGTACTGAATTCACTTATCAGGTTTAGTAGTTTCTTTGTGGACTCTTTGGGGCTCTCTATGTACAGTATCGTGTCATCTGCAAATAAAGACAATTTTACTTCCTTTCCAATTTTGATGCCTTTCATTTCTTCTTATGTCTGATTGCTGTGGCTAGGATTTCCAATACTATGTTGAATAAGAAAGGTGAAAGCAGACATCCCTGTCTTATTCCAGATCTTAATGGGACCTCTTATAGTTTTTGTCCATTGAATATGATGCTGATAGTGGGTTTGTCTTATGTGGCTTTTATTATGTTTAGATACATTTGCTCTATTCCAACTTTTCTGATAGTTTTTATCATAAATGGGTTCTGGATTTTATCAAGTACTTTTTTTGCATCTATTGATAGGGTCGTGTGGTTTTTATCCTTCATTTTGTTTATGTGGTGAATCACATTTATTGATTTGTGAATGTCATACCAACCTTGCATTCCCAGAATAAGTATCACTTGATCATTGTGTATGATCTTATTGATGCATTGCTGTATTGGGTTTCCTAATATTTTGTTGAGGATTTTAGCATCTATGTTCATCAAGGATATTAGCATATAATTTTCTTTTTTTGTAGTGTCTTTATCAGGTTTCAGAATTAGGATAATGTTGACCCTGTAATATGAGTTTGGGAGGTGTCCCTCCTCTTGACTTTTATGAAATAGTTGGAGAAGGAGAGATGTTAGTTCATGTCAGAATGTTTGGTAAAATTCACCTGTGAAGCTGTCCAGTCCATGGCTTTTATTTGTTGGGAGTTTTTTGATTACTGTTTCAATTTCACTAGGTATAATCTGTCTATTCAGATTCTCTCATTTTTCCTGATTTAGTTTTGGAAGCTTATATGTTTCTAGAAATTTATATGTTTTCTCCACGTTGTCCAGTTTGTTGGCATATAGTTGTTCATAACATATCTTACAATTCTTTGTATTTCTGTGATATCGGTTGTTACTTCTCTTTCATTTCTGATTTTATTTATTTATGTCCTTTTTCTTTTTTTACTTAATGAGTCTGGTTAAAGATTTGTCAATCTTGTTTATCTTTCCAAAGAACCAGCTCTTGGGTTCATTGATCTTTTGTATCATTTATTTAGACGCTATTTTATTTACTTCTGTTCTGATCATTATTATTTCATTCCTTGTACTCCCTTTGGGCTTTGTTTGTTGTTCTTTTTCAAGTTCCTTAAAGTGTAATTTTAGATTGTTTGAGCTTTTTCTTGTTTTTTGAGATAAGCCTGTAATGCTATGAATTTCCCTCTTAGGGTTGTTTTCCCAGTGTCCCACAGATTTTGGATTGCTGTGTCCTCATTTTCATTTGTTGCAAGGATTCCTTTGATTTCTTCCTTGATCTAGTTGTTGACATATTCATTGTTTAATAACATGTTATTTAGCTTCCATATCTTTATGTGTTTTTCAATGTCCTTGTTTTCTTGATTTCTTGTTTCCTAGCATTGCGATCAGAGAAGATACTTGATATAATTTCAGTCTTCTTAAATTTATTGAAACTTATTTTGTGTTCTAATATGTGGTCTATCCTAGAGAACGTTCCATGTGCACTTGAAAAGTATGTATATGATGCTGCATTGGGGTGAAATGCTCTGAAGATAACAATTAAATCTACTCGATCTTGTGTGTCATTTAAGATCGCTGTTTCCTTGTTGATTTTTCTGCCTGAAAGGTCTATCTATTGAAGTTGATGGAGTGTTAAAATCTTCAATTATGTATTTCTGTTAATCTCTCCCTTTATGTCCATCAAGATTTGCTTCACATATTTATGTGCTCCTATGTTGGGTGCATAAATGTTTACTAGGGTTATATTCTCTTGTTGGTTATTCCATATAATTATGTAGTGTCCTTCTTTGTATCTTACTATATATAGCCTTGGTTTTTAAGTCTATTTTGTTATATATATATATGTACAGATACCCCAGCTTTTTTTCCCTTTTCATTTCCATGAAATATGTTTTCCCATTCCTCTACTTTTAGTCTGCATGTGTCTTTTGATCTGAGATGGGTCTCTTGGAGGCAGCATATATATGGGTCTTGTTTTCCTATTCATTCAGCTCCCCTATGGCTTTTGGTTGGAGCATTTAAACTATTTACATTTAGGTGATTATTGATAGACATGTATATAGTGCGCCTTTATTGTTAGACTATTTTCCTCTGTTTTTCTCCTCCTCCTCCTCCTCTTTCTTCTTCCATGCCCTTTAACATTTGGTGCAGTACCGGTTTGGTGCTAACAAACCCCTTTAGCTTTCTCTTGTCTGGGAAGCTCCTTATTTCTTCTTTGATTTTAAATGATAGACTTGCTGGGTAAAGTAGCCTTGGTTTTATGTCCTAGCTTTTCATCACCTTGAATATTTCATACCATTCCTTTCTGGGCTGAAATTATTCTGTTGAGAAATCAGACGGAAGTCCAATTGGTGCATCCTTTTATGTAACTTCCTGCTTTTCTCTTGTGGCTTTTAGAATTCTCTCTTTGTCTTTAAGCCTTATCATTTTAATTATGATGTGTCTTGGTGTAGGCCTCTTTGGGTCCAACTGTTTGGGATTCTCTGAGCTTCCTGGACTTGTGTGTTTTTTTCCTTCACCAGATTAGGGAAGTTTTTGGCCATTTTTTTCTTCAGATAGCTTCTTGATTCCTTGCTTGCTCTCTTTTTCTGGTAGTACCATGATGCAGATGTTGTTATGGTTCACATTGTCCAAAATGTTTCTTAAGCTCTACTCATTTTTTAAAATTCTTTTTTTCTTTTTGTGGCTCTGCCTAGGTGATTTTTTTCTACCATGTTTTCCAAATCACTGATTCGATCCCCTGCTTCATCTAACCTACCGTTTATTCTTTCCAGTGTATTATTTACTTCAGATATTGTGTTCTTTATTTATGACTGGTCCTTTTTTTATGGAGTCTATGCCTTTTTTCATACTGTTGAGTATGCTTATAATCATTACTCTAAACTTTCTGATAAATGTCTTGCATCTGTTTCATCTAGTTCTTCTTCTGGAGAATTCTCTTTTTCTTTCATTGGGGCTCTGTTTCTTTGTCTTCCCATTTTGGTTGCCTCTTTATATTTTCTGCTTTAGTTGTTAAGCTGATCAGTGATATAGCCTCAAGCTGTAATCAGCAGCCTGGCTTAAGCACCACAGGGTGGGGCAGAGTAATTTCTGTGAGCTAAGCTATTGCTTCCCCTCAGGCTGATGCCACCTGAAGAGGAGTGCTCTGCCTGAGAAAGATGGCTTCTGCAGTATGGGGAATGACTCAGCACAGGGATCCTGTTGGCTGTACCCTCAGATCTCTCCCCAAAGCCACCATCCTCAGACTCTCCTCAAGCTTCTCTAGTCCACTCTGCCCTCCTTCTGCCAGAACCCAGAGTAAATGGCTGCAAAAAAAAATTTTGTGTGTTGGCCGCTTAAGAGACTCTGCACCTACAGCCATCTCTCCCTGGCAGACAGAAAGCTTGCTGCTTTTTACAGCTGGATGTTATCTGGGTCCTTTCTGGCTCTGCTGCTGTAGGCTGGGGAGCCCAGCTTGGGGTTTAGACCCCACACTTCTCAGTGGGAAACCCCTGGCCAGTGAAATATTCCACCAGAACTTCAGCTGTCACCTGTGGGAGCCCAGCTAGCTCTCTTGTGTCTCCTCTGCACTCTCTACCAGTCTCAATGTGGTGAAGTGGTTTCTTCTGTCTGTCCTCTCCAGCTATTGTTCATTTGGTTATTCAGGGTGATTTATCTGCAGTTTAGTTGTAATTCCAGATTGTTCCTGGGCGGAGGTTAGTGTAGCTTCCTCTACCATCTTGGATCTCATCCACAGTTAAATTTATTCAGTATTCCAAACTTTCAAACTTTAAGTAGCCCTATCTCATTCCTACACTCTGACAGATGTCATTAGAGACTCCCACATCTGCAGAAAATCTAAATCACCCATCCCACTTCCTTAGAACCACTTTTTGTCTTCCCTGCTTACTTGCCTTCCTTTCTGCTTCTCCAATCCATTGGCCCTTCTTGTTTTTCTCTGTTCATCAGCCCCCATGTATTCACATTCCTTTGGTCCCGCTTAGTGTTCATTGTCCGTTGTTACCATTCTTTGTTGCAAATACTCTCACGTTTCCTTCTTTTTCTGTTCTTCCCATCTGACAACACTCCAGCTCTGGATGAATCCAGCTATCAACCTTCTCCAGGTCCACTCCTGAATGGCTTGGCATTGTTGGAAAATATCATACAACTTGGTAGATGAAAACGCTATGTAGCCATCATAACCAAATGTAATTGGTTTCTTGTCCATGGCAAACCTAATACTATTTTTGTCTAGTAGAATGCATCCTCCTTTCTTCAAGGACTATTTCATACCTTTTCTGTTCTTTTCAAAACTCCACACTGTTCTTCAGTGTTAGAAGTTGACCTTGCTTCATACTTAAAAGGTAAACTCTCATATTTTCTTCACATTATCCATACTACAGTCTGTTTCTGCACCCTCTTTTCACATGCCTTTCCTCTTATCCATGGCCATTTTCCCTACATGTGGTTTGAATTCTTTTCCCTCTGTCCTTTTCCATCTGTCTGGATCTGTTTGATCAGCATTAAAATATGCTATAGTATTCCCACCAGCAATGACCACAATGACAACAACAACAAAGATGATGATGGCAAGCAACAATAACTATCACCCTTCTTTGACCCTGGTGTGTGTGTGTGTGTGTGTGTGTGTGTGTGTGTCTGTCTCTCTCTCTCTCATTACTTTACTTTTGTAGCCTTCAAGGCTTGTCTGCTTATGCTTGGCTTCTGTCTTCACAATTCTGTTATATCAGGACTTCCTAATGTTACTTGCATTACATTCAAGGGACTCTGTTTAGTTCTCGTTTTACTTAATTCACAGCAACATGCCATATTCATTTATTACAATGCTTTTTTTCTCTTGACCTCTCTGGCACCAACAACTCTTGGTTTCCCCCCATCCCATAACTCCTCCCTCCCAGTCTTTTTGACTGTCCTTGAAATGCTGAACCCACTTCTCTTCTTCCTTTACATTTTCTCTGGGCAATCTCAACCACTCCTGTGATTACTGCTTACGTATGAATGAGACTTGCAGCTTCAGCTCTGACTTCTCTTTGAGCTCTAAGCACTTATATATGACTACATTTTAGACACATCGACTTGAATTGCCCCAAATTAAATTCTTAATCTTTTCCCTCTGCTCTTTCCTGCCAATATGCTTTTCCTCTGGTGTACTCCACTTAGTGGGTAGTACCACGGTTTATTCTATTGCCCAGGCCAGAGCTAATTGAATTGAAATGTTGTCAATTCTACTTCAAAAATACATATCAAATCCATCTCCACATCTTAGTATAAGAGACATCATCTCTTGTAAGGGTTATTTCAATGGCTTTTTAATATCTACAGTGCCCTGTCATATGTCTGGTTCATTCAGTATATTGCAGTCGGAGTGATTTTTTAAAAGGAAAGATTTGCTCAAGTCATTGCTTCCCATTGCATTTAGGATAAACTGTAAAGTAAATAACACAGCCAGTAAGACTCTGCCTGGTTTGGTTCCTGCCAACTTTTGCCAACCTTTCATTTGCTTATGATATTCTAGCCATTAAGGCCTTGTTCCAGTTCTCAGAATGCCTCAAGCTCTCTCCTGTCTCACACACTCCCCACATGCTATTCCCTCTGCGTGGAGCTCTCTTTCCTCCAATCTTTACCTGGGGAATTCCTGTACATACTTCAGGTCTCAGAAATGAGGTTCCTAAGGTTTAAATATTCTCTCGTAGTATTTTGTACTTTTCCATTATAGCACTTATTACAATTTTTATCTTTATTTATGTGACTATCTTTCTCCCTGCTAGACTGTCAGCTAGGAAGGCAAAGGCTCTTCTGTCTTCCCACCCTGTATCATCAACACCTGGCACATAGGATGGGCCCAATAATATATGCTGAATCAATAAGTGGTTCATAAGAAACCCTGTATCAACTGGAGGTGATTATGTCAGGATGTGTTTGTGCATTTGTTCATTGATTAATTTATTCATTCAACAAATACCTGGTATTTTTAAATCCAAAGGAAGAAATTGTTCTCTGCAACTTTCCCTTCATTCTTTCATATGTTAATGCTACATAACAAGTTTCATCTATCTCCTCAGGGACCCAGCCCATGGCTATGGCCACATTTATCATATGTGTCTGGCTCACTGGATATATCAAGTTTCAGGAAAGCATTTTCTTTCCTTTGCACTGCACTGCTTTGTCCCTAAATGCTCTGACTGTTAATTCTGTCACAAATAATATGATTCATCTGTCAAAGGTGAGGTCAGGTGTGTCCAGAGGTCATTTATATCGTGTATGTTTATTTTTAAACAAACATTTATTGGTCAACAACTGTGTGCTAGGCTTTCATAGATGTTTTCTCATTTAATTCTTTCTTATAGGGGATTTTATTATTCCTACTTTTTATATAGGTAAGAAACTTGAGGCTCAGGGAATTAATCTGCTGGAAATCACAGATGAAAATGCTTTCTTTTTGTTCTGGTATGATGCTTGTATTCTTCAAAATCATGAATTCATGTTTAAAAATGAGCATAGCCAAATGTCGAATTATGCCTGGTAATTCTTTCAGAGGACTTAAGTACACACATTTAGGGATCTTATTTTATAAAAGTAAGATGCTAGTCACCCAGACATCCTGCAGATGATCCAGAATTTAGCTGTGCCATGTGCTTGGGGAGTGGGGGTGGGGCAATTGCATTCTGAACCAAGTCAGGCAGAAATACGGTACCACCCTTCTAGACAGACATCTGTTCAAATATAAATTTCCTGTCTATTGAGGCTTCTGCTCTATTGAAGTAAAGGTCTCGATATGGCTGAACAAGTCAATCATTGTAAACCTTGTTAGTGTGACAGCCCCCTGTGTATTGTTTAACTGGAAATGAAACACAAATACACCAAACCCCTGCAGTATCTGCTTCATGGTGCATAAATCTACTGTGCATCTTGTCACTTAAAATTTGATGGCAAGCTACCAAATGGCAGAAAAGACTTCATCCTCCAAGGGCTATGCAAATGAGTCCAGGCTCCAAACAATAAGGTGAAAGGACACAGCCTGTCCTGTGCTCCCCTCCCCCATACCCTTCCCAGAAAACCTTCCCTAGGGTAATTTCTTAGTGGCAACTGGTGAATTATCAAAATACAAATGACCAGTGTTCATTCAGTTCCACATGCAGATCTGGCTTCAGATGTTCTAAATAGGATTGAAATATTCTTCCTGCTTTCCACTAGCTAAGCTGTATTATTGCTTGCAGCAAAACCTTCTTAGGCCCTTATTAAGGCATTTTAATTGCTTTCCTCAGCTTTCTTTCTCTTTTATTTAAATCTTAGAGGTGAGGGATAATCTGCTCTTAGTTAGGCTAAGATAAAGATGCTCAACTCACTCTTCTCTTGCTTGGCCCCTCCCCTAATTTATCACACATCCATGACATAGCAAAGCCTGCAGTTTGGAAAGGTCTAAACCGGTCTGTTAGTCTGCCGTTGCTAATAGCTCTGGACTAAGGTTAAGTTATTTTACCACCCATTATATTTCTTTTGTTTGGGTTTTAAGTAGATAGGACATTTCTCTATCTACCTCTACTGGGAAGATTTATTCTTATATTGTTAGAATGGAACCTGGAAGGCTGAAAATACTATCTATTCCAGCTGCAAGTCTCGAGCAGATTAAATCATTCAAAACAAGCAGTTGGCTCTCAGAATCAGCCCTTCTGGGTCACAGCCAAACCTTTTCAGGGCTGCCCCTGAAAGCAGGGCCCAGGTGTAGGGAAGCTGGGACAAGCCATTGTAGGTCCATTAGCACCTCATGGGAGGAGCAAGCTGGCCGAAGACTGGAAAGGTTGGGCCTTATGAGAGCACTATGAAGACATGCCAAGATGCATGAGCAGAGCAGCAGAGAGAATGAAGCAAGAGTTAGGAATGGAGGCCTGCTCCCAGTAAAGCCATGGTCTACTGCCTCAATTCTTTGAGGAGCATCTAAGGGAAGCTGTGAGACTCCTAAAAGTCTCTATGTGTGTGAAAATCTCTTACATGCCAATGACTTTCTTGGAACATTTAATATACAGGGTCTGGCAGAATTAGTGCCTGTTCGAGTGTAGTTGGTAGGGTAATAATATAATAATATTACACCCATATAATAATATGGGTGTAATAATTTATAGTTTTAATTTATCATTTCACCTAAAATATCATATGGTGTGCTTGAGTATTATATTATGTTACAGAATTACATGCTTGTAATTTTGTAATAAAAGATTTTGTAATAAAAAAGGGGTATTATTTGTGCCAGACACTGTATATATGTTTATTGATTTTAGAAAGAGAGAGGAAGAGAGAGACAAAGAGGGACAGTGACATAGAGATAGAGAGAGAGAGAAACATTGATATGAGAGAAGAACATCAAGTGGTTGCCTCTCAAATGCACCGTGACCAGGGATCGAACCCACAACCCAGGTGTGTGCTCTGATGGGGGATCAAACCTGCAACCTTCTGGTGTACAGGATGATGCTCCAACTAACTGAGCCATCCAGCCAAGGCTTTCTTGGAACATTTAATGACATTTGTTCCCTTTTTCAAATTTAACTCTCCTTTATCATTAAATACAGTAGTCCCCTCTTGCCACAGTTTAGCTTCCCGCTGTTTTAGCTGCTTGCAGTCAACAGCAGTTGCAAAATATTACTGGTAAATGGAAAATTCCAGAAATAAAAATTTATAAGTTTAAAATTGCATGCCATTCTGAGGAGTGTGATGAAATCTTGTGACTCCTGGGCCATCCAGTCCTGGACAGGAATCATCCCTTTGTTCCATGTCTCCACACTGTAGATGCTCCCTGTCCATTAGTCACTTAGTAGCTGCCATCTTGGGTATCACATCAACTGTCTCAGTATCACAGTGTTTGTGTTCAAGTAATCTTTATTTTACCTAGTGAAGGCCCCAAAGTGCAAGAGTAGTGATGCTGGCAACTCAGAAGTGCCAAAGAGAGGCTGTAAGTGCTTCCATTAAGTGGAAAGTTATGTCTGTATATGAAAAAACACAGTATGTATAGGGTTTGGTACTATCCCTGGTTTTAGACATCCACTTGGGGGTCTTGGAACATATTTCCTACAGAGAGAGGGGACTACAGCAACTTATTTTTGAGGGAAGGAAGAATTTATTGAATTTTATAATAACTTATTTCTCTTCTTCCCTAAGAAGATATCAGTATAACTTTTGAGAGGATAAAACATGGAAAAACCATATTCCATAAAACAATTTGATTATAGTTTAAAATGCATTGTTATGATAAGCTCTTGAAATAGCCAAGCAATGTATAAAAACAATCTTGGACTATTTTAGGTTAGATGTACCTTATGAGTTAAAAGCAGCAGGCTCTATCTCATTGATAAAGGGAGAAAATAGTCTTTCTTTGGAAGGTTAATGATTTTTGTCCCTGCGAACATTTTGTTCTTTAGGAAAGCTGTTGATTTCTCAGAAGAAGCAGTTTGTTTTCTCATCTGAGTGTGAGGAATTGTTGGAAAAATATTTTATGTGATTCAGGAATAGGTAAATCTCTGTGGATTTCAGAATAGTAGTATTTTATGAGAACATACACATGGTATGTAAACTTACATAATGATAAGATATTTTATAGACTTAATAATCTTTTTATAGCTTCTGGGGCCAGAGAATGTGTTATTTCAAGTGCAGACTGATTTTCATTAAAGAGAGTGAAGAGAAAAACTTTAAGATTTCTGTTTTTAGATTAGAACAAGACACCCCAATCATGGTAATCATTAGTTTACAAGCCTTGCCTCCAGTGTTACCCCGTTAATTCTTCCTTAGCATCATCATCATCTACAATTCTCTACTATGTATTTTTCTGGCATTTTTCTTATAGGTGCTTTAGGACACTGATGTGGGAACTTAGGCAACCATCATTGTGCTCCAAGCAGTTGTAGGCTACAAAAGAAAAAGAGGACATAATTTCTGTCCTTAAGAATATTCCCCTCTAACTGGGAAGGTAGAATATATGCTCATGAAGAACATTTAAAGACAAACTTACAAAAAATGTGTTCATCAACATTTATAAGTTAGCATATGACTGTTATAGTTCCCATTTTTAAGTGATTACGATGTACTAGAAACTTTACAAAAGGTTCTGTAGGGCATTTTACTATCTCTGTTTTACAGAAGAGGAAGCTGAGGCTCAGGGAGGTCATATAAGCAACCCAGGATCACCCAGCTAATAAATGATAACTTGAGTTTGTAATCTAGCTGGGTCTGACCCCCATGCCTGACCCCTCGTCCACTGTTGTAACTCTATACGCAGCAACAGTGTCTGTCTCCTTCATGACTTTGCCTCAACACCTCCTGCAATGTTGGCACATAGTAAGTACTTAAGGATGATTTACAGGTTGACCGACCACTGCTAAATGCACAAAAGAATTATACTGCTCTAAAGCTGTAAGCTTGTCATTGAACTAAATTTGTTTTCTCTGAAATAGGCTTTATGTGATTAGATACAGGCTTTTTTTTCTCCATAGGGTATGTAATTCTGCTTTCTCTGCTGAGCTGCTTCATCTGCCTCTGCTTTTAACAAACTGTGAGGCTGGCTTCAGAGGGAGGGCAGGAGTTGAGTAGTACTGGCTGGGGCACCCTAAGCTCTGTAGACCCACTGACGCCTGTCTCTGCAGCAAGCCAGGAGCTTTGCTGCAGCTGGGGTAGGGGTGCCATTCTCTGGGCATCTGACCTCCTCAGAGGTTCTTGCATGCTAGGAGAGAACGGAAAGGCCCGTTGCTCTGAACCAGTTTGTTCTGCTTGTGGTTTCCTAAGTGCAGGCTGGGAAATGCGACTTATTATCCCTCATTAGAAGATCACTCTAATTTACAGACCTTAGAATGAAGTTATGTGCATGATGCACTTTTGAACTCATTACTGAGTATATTAAATCATATCGAAATGCTGTTCCTACAGCAGGTGTACTGCTGACTGGGAGCTCAGACAGGGCCTTGGCTATGAAATTTCAGCCTGGCAACATTATTCCCTCTTCTGTTGTTGCATTTCTTCCACATTTTGGAACATCTGTTCATATTTGTTTATTGAGCCCTTGGGGCTCACATCCAAAATCATGCTTAACTTCATGAAATTGCTATTTTAAGGGCAGTTTTTTTTTCACTCTGCTAAAAATGAATGATATATAATAAAACAGAACAGCTTAGGAACTGGGAGGGATTGTGACATTTTCATCCTTTCAATGCTGCAAGTGATGAGAGGACACGGACTGCCCCCACGGAGGGAAACTGGCCTTGGGCACTCTCTGGTGACTGGTTAGACTTTCAATGTGGGTTTAAAAAAAAATCCTCACTGGGAGATATGTTTACTGATTTGAGAGAGGTGGGGTTGGAAGGGGAGGGGGAGGAAGAGGGAAGACAGAGACAGAGACAGAGAAATATTGATCAGTTGCCTTCTGTAGGCACTCAGACCAGTCATCGAACCCGCAGCCTAGGTATGTGCCCTGACCGGGGATGGAACCTTCTGTCGTATGGGCCAATGCTCCAACCAGCTGAGCCATGTGACCATGGTTCAATGTTGGTTTTAAGCTTAGCCCCCGGTAAGCAGAAATCAGGAGCAGAAAACGAGGATAACCGGGTGGAGAGTCCTGCCGTAGCTGGTGGTGGCTGGCAGGGTGTTCTGGTCTGCCAGTGCTGTCATAGCAGAGTACCACCGCACCACCGACTGGATGGCTCAGACAACAGAAACTGATTGTCTCCCAGGTCTGGAGACCAAAAGTGTGAAATGGATGTACATCATGGTTGGTTCCCTCTGAGGGCTGTGTCAGAGAATCAGTTTATGCCTCTCTCCTAGCTTCTGGTGGCTTGCTGACAAACTTTAGTGGCGGACCTGTGCTGCGTCACCCTAGTCTCTGCCATCATGTCCACATGGCATCCTCCCTGTGTGTATGTGTCTGTGCACTAATTTCCCCTCTTTATAAGGGTACCAGTCATAGTGAGGTAGGGGCTCACCCGCATGACTTCATTTTATCTTGATTACTTCTGTAAAGACCTGTCTCCAAATGGGGTCGCATTCTGAGATACTGTGTTTAAGATTTCTACATAGCATTTTTTGAAGGATATAATTCAACTTATAACAGGGGTAGGGGAATGTAAAAAACATTTTTTTGTGTTTTTTACACACAAAAACGTGTGTATGTGTGAGACAGACAGAGAGAGAGAGAGATAGCAAGAAATATATATATATAAATATGTATATATGAATAAATATACACACACACACATATTTTTTTCTATATTTTTGGGCTAGATACTATAAGTATCTAGTGAAGTGCCTTCCAAGACTTTATTGATATTATTCTGATAATGTCTCCTGTTCTCCCAGGATTCGAAAACTAACACAGATCCCTGGCCCCCCCTCCACTGGGGTTGCACGTCCTCTGTCAGCGCAGTGCATGAGCAGGTTATCCACTCAGCCATTACTGGTTTTTTTCTAAATACCTCTAACAGCTGATAAAACCCAACACAGAATGTGTGAGGCTCACTTCTCTATCAGGGGCAGATTGCCTTCTATCCACAGTGAACTTTCAGTGGACAGGTTGGCATTTGCTTGATTAGCACAGCATCACGTGCGAAAATATGCTTAATAAATGCTTTGTGAGGACTTGTTTGTTAACTTATTTACCATGCATCGTTGACATTTATTTATTTATAATAGAGTGCCTGCTTTGCATAGGGCACACGTTATGGAATTTGTAAGAGTCAGTCCAATCTCAAGTGCCGTGCAGGAATTCCTCCTATTGCACTCATAAAAAGCATATCTTTAAAAAAATATATTTTATTGATTATGCTGTTACAGTTGTTGCATTTTTTTCTCCCCTTTGTTCCCCTCTGCCCTGCCCCAGACCCCCACCAGCATTCCCCCACTTAGTTCATGTCCATGGGTCGTACATATAAGTTCTTTGTCTTCTCCCTTTTCTATACTATTCTTAACCTCCCCCAGTCTATTTCTACCTACCATTTATGCTTCTTATTCTCAGTACCTTTCTCCCTATTACCCCCCTTCCACCTCCCCCTGATAACCCTCCATGTGATCTCCATTTCTGTGATTCTGTTCCTGTTCTAGTGGTTTGCTTGGTTTTTTTTTTTGTTTGTTTGTTCTTTTAGGTTCAGTTGTTGATAGTTATGAGTTTGTTGTCATTTTACTGTTCATAGTTTTGATCTTCTTTTTCTTAGATTAGTCCCTTTAATATTTCATTTAATAAGGGCTTGGTAATGATGAACTCCTTTAACTAAACTTCATCTGCGAAGCACTTTGTCTGCCCTTCCATTCTAAATGGTAGCTTTTCCAGATAGAGTATTCTTGGATGTAGGTCCTTGACTTTCATGACTGAACACTTCTTTCCAACCCTTTCTTTCCTGTAAGGTTTCTTTGGAGAAATCAGCTGATATTCATATGGGAACTCCTTTGTAAGTAAAGCTCTCCTTTTCTCTTGCTGCTTTTAGGATTCTCTCCTTATCTTTAATCTCGGGTAATGCAATGATGATGTGCCTTGGTGTGTGCTTCCTTGGGTCCAGGTTCTTTGTGACTCTCTGAGCTTCCTGGACTTCCTGGAAGTCTATTTCCTTTGCCAGATTGGGGAAGTTCTCCTTCATTATTTTTTCAAATAAATTTTCAATGTCTTGCTCTTCCTCTTCTCCTTCTGGCACCCCTATGATTTGGATGTTGGAGCGTCTAAAGTTGCCCAGAGGTTCCTAATCCTCTCATTTTTCTGAATTCTTATTTCTTCATTCTGTTCTGGTTGAATGTTTATTTTTTCCTTCTGTTCCAAATCAGTGATTTGAGTCCTGGTTTCCATTCCCTGTATATTTTTCTTTATTTCACTTTGCATAGCCTTCACTTTTTCCTCTATTTTGCAACCATGCTTCACCAATCCTGTGAGCATCCAGATTACCAGTGTTTTGAATTCTGTGCCTGTTAGGTTGGCTCTCTCTTATCGCTTAGTTCTATTTTTGGGGCTTTGATTTATTTTTTTGTTTGGGCCATATTTTTTGGTCTCTGCATGCCTATTATGTTCTGAGGGGCGGAACCTTAGGTATTTGCCAGGGTGGGACAACCCACATCACTGCCTTGTGGCTCTGTCTGTGGGGGAGGGGTCTGAGAGGGAACAGTGCTGTTTGCTTGGCTCTTGGCTGGCTCTCAGTCACTTCATCTGCTACCCACAAGCAAATTGGGACCTTCCGGTGCTGATTACTGGGTGGATGGGTTTGTGTACATTCTAGGACCCTGTGCGTCTCTCAAACGAACCCTCCTGTGTTACTGGCTATTTCTCCTACCCCCACAGTCCCCACAGGTTTTTACTGGAAGAGATTTTGAGGCTTTCTTTTCCTGCGCCAGAACCCTGGGTTGCCTGGTCTCTCTCACTCCCCAGTTGTTCCTCCTGGTTTATCTGCATGCAAGTGTGAGACCGCCCGGTCTGCCAGCCACAGCCTTGCCACGTGCCCTCTCCACCCCAGCTGCCCATCTCCGCCCCGGCTGCCCATCTCCACCCCACCTACCTGTCTGGATGAATGATTTCTTCCTTAACTCCTTTGCTGTTGGACTTCCATACAGTTCAATTTTCTGGAAGTTCTGGTTATTGTTTGTTTTTAAATTTGTTGTCCTTCTTTTGGTTGTGTGAGGAGAAAAAGTGTATCCCTAACAACTATATCTTGAATAATCCACGAGATGGGCAGCTCACTATCTGAATGAGGTATTTATTTCTATAGTTGGGCATGTCTATCGCTAAAAGTAGAAAGTGCTTTTTAAAAAACTGAACCAAAATCTATTTTGCAATTTATACTTCGTAATGACATAATGTCTGCCCAGTTGTCCTAACTATTTTTAGAGGCACTTAAAAAACTGGGATATAATTCAGGGACCATAAAACTCACCCTTCTAAAGTGCAAAATTTAGTGGTCTTTAGTATGTCCACAAAGTTGCACAACCATCACTACTACCTAATCCATCATCCCAAAAATAAACCCTGTACCCATTAACAATACTCTTTATTATCTGTTGGCTTATATTCCATATATACGGGGTCTGTCTGGAAAAAGTCTAACCATTGTTAATATAATGAGAACAGTTTGCACGGCATTGATGTAACCTGGCAGCCAAAGAGAATGGACTGGAATGTGCATGTGTGAACACTGATGACTTCACTGTACTAGTCAGTGGGAGCAATAGACACCATTGAGTGACATATGTATTGTGTGACCATTGCATTCAAAATGATGAGCGAGTAGAGCAATGAATATGCATCAAATTTTTTGTTAAGCTTGAACATTCCTCCATGGAAACTATTCAGATGATTCAGAAGGCTGCAGCTACGGGCACCTGGTGACCGGCAGCTTCATCACAACAAAGCACCTGCTCATGCATCATGTCTCGTGCAGAGTTTTTTGGCGAAACAAGTCACCCAGGTGACTCAGTCCCCCTACAGCCCAGGTTTGGTGCCCTGTGATTTCTGGCTTTTCTCAAAACTAAAATCACCTTTGAAAGGGAAGAGATTTCAGGTCATTGATGAAATTCAGGAATTTATGATGGGGCAGCTTATGGTGACTGGGAGAACTATGTGAGGTCCCAAGGTGCCTACTTTGAAGGGGACTGAGGCGTCATTGTCCTGTGTACAATATTTCTTGTATCTTATATGTTGTATGTTATTTAATAAATGTCGTCATTTGTCATAGCATGTGGCTGGATACTTTCTGGACAGGCCTCATAAGTGAGATCATGTGGCACAAAAATAGTAACAGAAGCTTAGCTACATAAAGCAGACTGACTGCTGCCTGAAAGGGGGAGGGTGGGATGAAAGATGGTAAAGGGTTTAAGCAAAGAACATTTATATAACAACAACGATATGGGGATTGGCTTGGTGGGGGGAGAGGGTGGGACTGGGTGGATGCAGGGAAAGGGAGAAAAAAAATGGGAACAGTTATAACAGCAAAAGAAAATAAAAAAAGAATTCTTTATCCCCTTAGCCCAGCCTTGAAAACCACTACTTTTGTCTCTAGATTTGCCTATTCTTAACATTTCATATAAATGGAAACACACAATATATGGTCTTTTGTGTCTGGCTTCTTTAACTTAGTGTGGGATTTCAAAGTTTACCTATATCGTAGCATGTAGCAATACTTTATTTCTTTTTATGGATATGCTGTATTTTGTTTATCCATTCTTCAGTTGATGGACATTTCGCTTGTTTCCACTCTTTGACTATTATGAATAATGCTGCTATGAATATTAGGGTACTACAAGTTTTTTTATAATGCACATTTTTAGTTCTCTTGAGGTGGGGCTGCTGGTTCATAAAGTACTTCTATGTTTAACTTTTCGAGGAACAGCCAAGCTATTTTCCATAGCAAAAGGTCGCACCATTTCACATTCTCATGAGCAGCGTATGAGAGTGCCGATTTCTCCACATTCTTACCCACACTTGTTAATGTTGCTCATCTTTTTGATCATAGCCATCCTTGTAAATGTGAAATAATTCCTCGTTGTGATTTTGATTTCCTTTTCCATAACCACTACTGAGGTTGAGAATCTTTTGTAAAAAAATATTTTATTTGTTTATTTTCAGAGAGGGGAAGAGAGGGAGAGAAACATCGATGTATGAGAGAAATATGCATCAGTTCCCTCTCACACTCCCCCAACCAGAGACCTGGCCTGCAACCCAGGCATATGCCCTGACCAGGAATTGAACTGGTGACAATTCGCTTTGTGGTATGATGTCCAATCAGCTGAGCCACACTGGTCAGGGCCAGAATCTTTGCAGTCTGCTTATCTGCCATTGGTATGTCTTCTCTGGAGAAATATAACCATCTTAATTTTTCATTTTGAAAATATTTTTCTTATTTATTCATTTAGTAAACATTTATTGAGCACACATTGACATGCTAGGTATATGCCAAACACTGGGGACACAAAGAGGCATGGAAGAAATTTTAGACTGAATGGTAGAGTACTCAGGTGTCTGTTTGCATAAGAGATTTATCCTAAAGATAAATTGTCAAGGTCCATGAAGCCTCAGATGAGAAAGGCTTCCGAGGAGAGGGGGATGCCTAAGACTCATTTGGCCTCTTTTTGACCCTCTGTGGGTTTGGGTTCTCATGCGAAAGTCAGGGAGTCACAGATAAGATTTAGAGTCAGAACCCACAGAAATATTGTCTCTGTAAAGCAAACGGCAATGAATAGTTCAGTTCTTTTCATTTTGGGAGCTCACTGGACAAAGCCCAAAGCAAATGCTGAGACTTGAGCAGAGGGCTTGGCCAGCAGGAAGCTGTAACTGGACTGACGCACGGGCAAGGACATTGACATTTTTCTCTCTGGTGGATTCTGGAGGTCATCTGTGTGATAGTGTCACTGAAGAGTGCTGGTGGTATCAACAGCTTTATGGGAGGGATGTAACAGTCACAGAAGGCACCACTTCTTCAGGTGGGGCAGGCTCAAAAGAGAAGGAAAATAGTGGAGAATGTATGTTAACTGACAGGACTGAGTATTGCCCTCAGAGATTCCCGAGTTAGAGGAATTTGAAGGGATTTGGAGGATCCCCAAAGAGTATGTAGGGACAGCGCCAAAGAAATACTAATTTTCATGATTAATTTCACCCTACTTTTATTCCTCTACTGGTGTGCCTTGGGGGCAGATAGTTTACAGATAAATAAGACACAGTCTCTTTCTCAGATGAGCAGATAGAACAAAGCGGGAGACCAATAGGAAGACATAATTTGAATAGTTACCCCCCAGGTGGCTCAGCTCTTTAATTTAGACTCTGTTCTTACTCTATTTAAGATACCGGTTTTCTGCTGGCTCCTCCCATTTCCATCCTATTGATTTTTACCTAAATCTACCTCTCTGTCTAGCTCTATGAGAGTGAAGCCTCATTCACATACTTTCTCTGAACCCAGCCTCCTGGGCGGCCCTCTCTCCCGCAGCCCATGCCTTGTCCTGTTCTCCCGCTTGACCCAGGATATCGGATACTTCTGGTTTTGTGTGTGTGTGTTTGGAAGAGGAGAACTTTAGGAACTTCAAGGATGGAGGAGACCTGAGCAGAATTTTGTAGGGAATGTTGGGGTTTTTCACATAGTTATCAAATTGGAAGGTAGAAAGACACAGAGGCTTGAAACAGCCTATTTGTAGGCTGTTTAAAGAGCCTACAAGTAGTTTGGTATAAGCATGGGGTACTTGTGTGAAAGTAATGAGATGAGATGAGGGTCAAAAGATTGGGCATGGTCTAAATTATGAAAGGTTAAGAATATTGGATTTTACTCCGAAGGCAAGCAGAGAGCCCTGATGGATTTTTTCATCTTTACTGGGAAATAATTGCCATACATCACTGCATAAGCTTAAGGTATAGCGTGTGGTTTGAGTTACACGTATCGTGAAATAATTACCACAGGAGGTTCAACTAACACCCATTTTTTTTTTCATAGAGATACAGTAAAATGGAAAGAATAAAAGAATAAAGAAAAAAAATTTTCCCTTGCGAAGAGGGCTGCATATAGACTGGCTGGATATATTTCCCTTGATTTCTTTTCTTTTTAAAAAAGATTTTATTTGTTACTTTTTGGAGGGGGGAAGGAGGTAGAGAGGGAGAGAGACATCAATGTGTGGTTGCCTCTCATGTGCCCCCTACTGGGGACCTGGCCGCAACCCAGGCGTGTGCCCTGACTGGGCCACACCAAACCTGAGCCACACAAGCCGGGACTCGCTTGGTTTCTATTTCAAATTATCATTACCTGTTTTTATTTATGTAATTTTAAATAATAGATGCAATCATATATTAAATTTTTGTGTAAGGCAAATCTTTGTTCATGCTGATATAAGAAATGACACTGTCATGCTTATGTTTATTTCAAAGCACCTGACTTTCCTCATGAAATGGTTACTTTAAGATTGAGGACAGTCCTACCTCTGGGTGGGAGTGGGTAGGGGTCAGGAAGGAGGGTGCAAGGAACTTTCCAGCTGTATTAGTAATGTTTTGTTTCTTAAGAGACACCATAATGTTTATTGTGTAGTCTTTATACAGCTTTGTGTCTATTTGATATTGTGTAATTGAAAATGGTTACTTCCGTAAACAGGAAAACATTAAAAATAAAGAGTAAATTGGCTGACCAATCTTAGTTATTATATTAAAAGGTAAAACTTTAATTGATTAATCCTGACAGAGTCCTACATTCTTTTATTTACTTATTCAACAAACACTGAGCATTTACTGTTCTACGTGATGGAGACAGAAAGTCAAATCACGTGTATTCAGGCCCTACAAGATCTTTCAGTAGCGTGGTAAACATATTTAAACAAATAATTATGTGATACTACATCCAGTGATACAATGGAGATAAAAAATGGGCTATGGTAGTTAAGGTGTGCATGTGTTTCTGTGTGTCTGTGCACATGTGTAGCTAAGTGTGTTAAAGTATCATGGATGACTCTAAAGCCCCTCTTTTCCTTTATTGTATCAAGAATATGTTCCCTGTGAGACTCATTCCCTGCATTACAGGAGCTACTTATCCTGAGATCCCAGAAGAGATTACAGCTCAGGTGGCTGGTCCTCTTTTCACACACCTGTCTGCATGCCTTTGAGGCTTCTATTTTGAAGCATCCTTTTGTAAATTTCTCTTCAGTCCAGGACCAATCAATGCTTTACCTTAAGGAGGCAGGCTTTATTCAAGTCCTTGAGATGGCAGTAACTGCTCTTCTGGGTTACGTGAGGAGGGTATATGAGCCTCGGTGATTGATTCCTGCCTGGCCCTTTTTCTAATTTTTCTCCTTTAGCTCAGAAATATACAGAAGTGGTAGAGGGTGGAGGGAAGGAGATACCAGTTTAGGGATTCAGGTAGACCTACTGTGCAATTTGGACATGACTCCAAAATATTGTCTGGAGCATGTTCATTGGAAGAGGTAACACTTGGTTTTTCTTTTTTTAAAATTTAGTTATTTTTAGACAGAGAGGACGGGAGGGAGAAAGAGAGGGAGAGAAACATCAATGTGTGGTTGTCTCTCTCACACCCCTACTGGGGACCTGGTCCGCAACCCAGGTATGTGCCCTGACTGGAAATAGAACCTGTGACCCTTTGGTTCACAGGTCGGCACTCAACCCACTGAGCCACATCAGCCAGGGCCAACACTTGGGGTTTTTATAAATTGAATTTGGTGGTGATGAAACAGCTGGCTTAGAATCTTGGTGTTCATTCTGCAGAGGCAGAGCTGATCAAAGGGCACCAGTGAGGGGTAAGTTGAATAGGATGAGTACCCTAGGCCTAAGATCCCATGGACTGAATGAATGTCCTGCATATCTTTGTAGCTGGGGATTGCATTACAAAATTCACTTTCAAGAAGATAGGGACAAGGAGGAACTGATCAGAGACTGAATCAGAAAATATTCACTCCCACAGCCCCAACACTATTTGTATATTTTTCTGGTTTTCATTAGACTGGTACTTGTCTACCTGCTCACCACTGGAAACATTTCTTGTTCTCTTTCCAGCGATCTCTAGGTTAGACAGTGTTTTGGGACCTCATTAATGTCTAAGATTGAAGTATGTGAGACTCTTGACTAGAATAGTTATGGGGAGGTAAAGCTGGTACTAATTCAAAACTTTTGCACTGCATAATGCTCAGGGACGATATCTTATTCCTGTAGAGAGAGTATTCTAGACAATCCTTAACTTCTATTTCTCTTTATCTGCTAATAATTTTCCCAGGAGGACTATCAAGACTATCGATTTTACTTGACATTTTGTAACTTTTAGGGAAATAACAAGTGATCGTTCTTAACAATTTAATTTGATAAGTAGATACTTTTTCTCATGTACAATTGATGAAATTTGAGCAGCAGTCCCAAATTATACCTTCACAAAGAAACTGCAATAAAGTTAAAAGGGAAAAATCTAGGTATTTGAATAAAAACAATAATAAAAATGCTTCATTACTTTTTCCTTCTTTTTTCATTCATTCACTTATTCATCCATTAAAGGAATATTTATTGGGTACCTATTATGTGTTAAGCACTGAGTGAAGTGTTAGGGGTAAAATGATGAACAAACGGTAGTCTTTGCCCTGTAAAACTTATGTGATAGAAAAGAGATATTGAACAAAGAACCATCTACATTCATCATTATACACTGTAATAAGTGCTATAAAGAAAGTATATGAAGTACCTGAGAACTTATAATAAACAGACTTGGTTTAGCCTGCAAGTCAGAGAGAGTGAGTGGTTTTTGAACTGAGATCTGAGGGAAAAGTATGAGCTAAGTAGACAAAACTGAGGTATCTTAGTTCAGGTTGCTTTAACAGATACCACAGTCTGGGTAGCTTAAGCAATTAAGTTATTTCTCACAGTTCTAGAGGCTAGTAAGTCCAGGATCAAAGTGCTGGCAGATTTGGGTTTGGTGGGGACCCACAACCCAGGTTGGCAGATATCTGCCTTCTTGGCTGTGTTCTCACGTGGTAGAGAAGGGGGGGAGAGAGAGGGGGGAAGCTCTAATGTCTCTTCTCACAAGACCACTAATCACATTCATGAGGTTTCTACCTCAGCTCCTAATACCCTTACATTTAGGGTTAGAATTTCAACTTAAGACTTTTGGGGGGGACATACAAATATTCAGTCTGTAACAGAGTTCTGCAGCTCTAGACCAACAGGTACACAGGTCCTGAGGTGGGAGGGAGCATGTGCATTTAAGGAACTTAAGCCAGTATAGCTGGGGCTCCAAGACAGGAGTAAAGGGCCACACTACACGGCTGGTGAGACAGGCAAGGACTAGATTATTTAGGGCCTTGTAGTAAGGATTAAGCATTTCGTAATTATTCTGTGAGAATAGGAAAAGCACATGAGGGTTTCAGTCAGGGGAATAGCATAGTTATATTTGCAGTTTGAAACAGCACTGTTGTTATGTGGAGAATGGATGTGGGGCAAGAGGAAATGTTGGGGCTAGTGGGGAAGCTCTTGCTGCGAGCAGGTGAGAAGTCATCATAGCTTGGATTAATTGGTGGAAATGGAGATGGAAACCAGCGGATAGAGTTTAATGATAAATTGATAGGACTTGATGATGGATTGGCAGGTTGTTTCTCTATCAACAGTGTATGAGAATGCCCCTCCTTGTTTCCTTCAGTCTCACTCACACTTCTATAGTGCTTAAAAAATTGCCATTGTCATAGCTGGTAAATGGTAGGTATTTTGTTGTTGCATGATCATGCAATTCTGTGAGTTCTAGTAAATTAGACATGCTGATAAACTAGTGTTTCCTTTTAGCCCAGAGATCTATGACTTTAAAAATTCCTAGAAGGCGAAAAGAAAAAAGTTTTAA